>JAVXUO010001077.1:0-80452 GCA_033065855.1 Escallonia rubra
CACTGATGAAAGTAGGGACGGTAATAATCATCAGCCTTCGTTTCTTTGTAAAGAAGGAGGATGACACTGTGAGACTCTGTATCAATTATAGAGTTGAACAAGATAACGATCTGTAACAAGTACTCATTGCCCCATATCGATGATTTGTTTGACCAACTTCAGGGTACTTGTTGTTTTTCAAAGATTAATCTGATTGTTCAGGTGTCATCAGTTGAAGGTGATAAAGGAGGATGTCCCAAAGAGAGCGTTTAGCACACGCTATGGACATTATGAGTTTCTTGTCGTGCCTTTTGGTTTAACCAATGTCCTAGCAGTGTTCATGGATATGATGAATAAGGTATTTAAGGATTATTTGGACCAGATTTGTCGTATTTCTAATGAGATTCTAGTATACTCGAAGTATGAGGAGGAGCATATGAAGCATTTGAAACTGGTGTTGTAGCGATTGAGAGACCACAAGCTGTCTACGAAGCTCTCAAAGTGTGACTTTTGGCTTCAGTAAGTTGGGTTGCTTTTGACACATGGTAAGTAAGGATGGTCTTTTTATGGAACCAAAGAAGATTGAGACAATGACTGAATGGCAGAAGCCTAGCACAGTGAAAGAGGTGCACAGTTTTTTGGGTATAGCAGGTTGCTAAAGACAATTCGTGGAGGGCTTCTTCAAGATTGAGGACCATTGACTCGGTTCACGCGCAAGAGTGTGCGGTTTGTTTTGACCGATGATTGTGAGTCCAACTTTCAGGAGCTCAAGCAGAGACTAGTGACACCGCCGGTATTGACATTGTCATCAGATTCAGGAGGGTTTTGAATCTATATTAATGCCTTTAGGAGAGGACTTGTTGTGTTTTGATGCGGCATGGGAAGGTCATTGCCTATGCATCGAGGCAGTTGAAGACTCGTGAGCTGAATTATCCAATCCACGAGTTGGAGTTGGCAGCAGTTTTCTTCGCTTTGAAGCTGTGGAGGCATTACTTGTGCGGAGCTTAATAAGGGGCAGCGCAGATGGTTAGAGTTTCTGAAGGATTATGACTGTTGAATCCACTATCATCCCAGTAAGGTCAATGTGGTGGCCGATGCTCTTTGCAGGAACAGTACCGGGAATCTAGCAGCATTGATAACGAGACAATCTCAGTCGTTGGAGGATATGAAACAATTGGACCTTGATTAGATGTCCAGGATATGATGCAGTGTTAGCAGCTATGCAAGTTCAACGCACTTTGATTAGCAGGATTAAGACCGCACAGGCGAGTGATCCTGAGCAAGATCATTGGAGGTATTGGAAGCGAGAAACAGACTATTCGAAGGGAGTGTTATGGTTTCTAGTTGGTTGTTTGTCCCCCAATAATGAGGAGCTGAGGCGATTGTTGTTATCTGAGGCTCATAGTTTGCATTTTTTGGTGCATCCGGGAGGCACTAATATGTATCATGATCTTCAAGAGCATTACTGGTGGTTAGGAATGAATAGGGACATAGCGGAGTTCGTGTCTCGATGTTTGGTGTGTCAGCAGATCAAAGTTGAACATTAGAAGCCAACGAGAATTATAGTCCCTAGGAATTCTTTAGTGGAAGTGGAAACATGTTACTACAGGTTTTGTGGGCGGTTTACCCCAGACTGTTTCGGGTAATGATATGATCTGGGTGGTGGTGGACCGGCTCACAAAATCGGCACACTTGCTTACGGGAGCCAATTTCACCAGCAGCGGTTGGCCAAGTTGTATATGGATTTGATCGTGAGGCTTTATGGAGTACTTGTTTGGATTGTGTTTGATAGAGATTCGCATTTTACTTTGAGTTTCGAGGGAGTTTTCTAGAAGGGATAATATCATTTTACTCCCCTGAATTATCCACGTTTTGTTATTTTGGTCCCTGAACTTTAAAAGTCGTTAAATCAGTCCCTGTACTTTGTGCCGTTATCAATTTAGTCCCTCCGTTGGGATTTTCCGTCAAAAAAGACCACGTGACAGGCACGGGTCGTTTTTTGAGGGGTATTTTCGGCCGACGGGCTCTCTCTCCCCCTCCAATCTCCATCACTCCATCGCCTCTCTCTCTCTGTCATCTCCACATCTCCATCGCCCCTCTCTTTGCCTGACTCTCACCCAGACACCCACCCACTCTCGCATCTCTCTCTGGCCGACGGGCTCTCTCTCCCCCTCGAATCAAGACAACCAAGAGATTGGAGAGAAGACCGGCCTTCTTGTTCCAGATCGGACAGAAGACCGGCGATGGCGAGGTGGGCGACTGACCGGAGACGACGACGAGCAGTAGGAGGCTGTTGGCGGCAGTGTGGTGGCCCAATTTTCAAGATTGTCCGGCGTTGGTGGTGTGGTATTGGTTGCCAGGTATGGTGGGTTGCGACGACGAGCGTTGGGTGGCTGTTGGCGGCAGTGTTCTGCCCGTTGGTTGTTGGTTGTTCGTGGGTTGAAGATTAGCCGACATTGGTGGCCGGCGGTGGGTCGAAGATCAATTGCCGATGGTGTTGAGTGTTGACCAACCAATCAAAGGAACCATCTGTTATCTTTCAAGATCGATGGGCGTTGGTGGTGGCCAGGTATGGTGGGTCGCGGCGACGGGCGTTTGGTGGTCGTTAGAAGTATTTGGTGGCCGGGTATGGTAGGTTTGCGGCAACGGGCGGTTGATGGCTGTTGGAAGAGCCTGGGAGTTTGGCTGGCGCCGGTAATGAAATGGCGTTTTTGGTCCATGCCCACCCTTGCCCTTTCTTCGGCCACCCTTCCCCACCCGCCCCCTGCCCCCCTCCGCCAGGTCTGGGGTAGCCTCGACGCCCTCATCGGCCGCCTCCGCGTCGCCTTCGAGGAGAACGGAGGCAAGCCCGAGTCGAACCCGCTCGGGGCGCGCGGCTTTACCTTCGCGATTCGGGTTACTCGAAGGGAGAGGGAGAGAAACAAGCAGAGAGAGAGAGAAGGGGGGAATAATTACTGGAAATACCCCTAAAAAAACGACCCGTGCCTGTCACGTGGTCTTTTTTGACGGAAAATCCCAACGGAGGGACTAAATTGATAACGGCACAAAGTATATGAACTGATTTAACGACTTTTAAAGTTCAGGGACCAAAATAACAAAACGTGGATAGTTCAGGGGAGTAAAATGATATTATCCCTTTCTAGAATGCTGTGGGGACTTACTTTAGATTTATACTGCTTTTTATCCCCAGACAGATAGCCAGACAGAGAGGACTATTCAAACTTTGGAGGACATGCTGAGGGCTTGTGCTATGGATTTTAAGGTAGCTGGGATACCCATCTACTGTTGGTTGAGTTTGCGTACAATAATAGGTATCAGGCCAATATACAGATGACGCATTTCGAGGCTTGTATGGTTGGAGGTGCAGGACCCTGTTATGCTGGGATAAGGTTGGTGAGCATTGGCTCATTGGCCTGAAGTTAGTTCAGGTGACTTGTGAGAATGTTGATCTGATTCGATCACGCATGAGAGCATCACAATGTACGCCTCTAAGCGTACGCGAGATTTGGAGTTTGCAGCTGGCGATCGAGTCTTTCTGAGGATTTCTCCTTGGAAGGGAGCGATGTGTTTCGAGAAGAAGGACAAGCTTAACTGTAGATATACCGGTCCTTATGAGATTCTTGAGAGGATTGGATCAGTAGCTTAACGTCTGACATTGTTTCCAGATTTGTCTCATTTCCACAATGTGTTCCATGTGTCAGTTTTTTAGGAAGTACAAGTCAGACAGACTTGGGTTATGGGGAAGTGCCAGTGGAGATATTAGACAGGCGTAGACCTGGCAATCGGGTAAACCGGACGGGTACGGATAAAATCGGATCGGGTAAAAATTACCCCTTTTTCGGGTAACTTTTCACTGGGTCCGTACCCTACCCTTACGGGTAGGGTATATACCCGTTTTTTTTAAGAGTGAAGGCTGAAGACTAGAGGCACAGGACCTATATGTC
The DNA here is from genome assembly GCA_033065855.1 of Escallonia rubra. NCBI lineage: Eukaryota > Viridiplantae > Streptophyta > Magnoliopsida > Escalloniales > Escalloniaceae > Escallonia > Escallonia rubra. Next base: position 3,924 of record JAVXUO010001077.1, read on the forward strand.
TGAAAACTGGTCGCCGGCGGTGGAGAGACAATCTGACGGTGTCGTCACGGTTAAGCCGGCGGTAGAGAAATAAAAAGGACGACTGACGGTGTCATCACGATTCACGAACGCCGGCGGTGGAGGTACAGGAGCCGGCGGTGGAGGTGGAGGTACGACCCTTGATCGACGGTGTCACGATCTGCTGGATCTGGTCACCGGCGGTAGAGAGACAAAGTTGAAAGCACCAGACTTGTGCGGCGGCGTAAGAGAACTCTTGAGTCTCTGATGGAGACGAGAGGAGAGAAATGTGTGACTGTGTGAGAAATCAAAATGAGCCGAAAAGGGTTTAGGTTTAGGGCATTGATTTTCTTCTATATATACCCCAGGAAAACGGATATCCGCGGGTACCCAAAACCGACCCTGACAAACCCGAAAACTACGGATCGGTTCGGGTATTGGTCAAAATTGTACGGGTAGTCTATATAGGTACACGTTCCCGGGGTTTTTTAACGGGTACGGGTAGAAAATTGCCAGGTCTAGGCAGGCGTGATCAAATACTTCGGACCAAATTAATACCATTGGTAAAAGTTTTGTGGAGGAATAACACACAAGAGGAGGCTCCTTGGGAGTCATAGGATATCATGCAAAATGCCTATTCTTATCTATTCGACACCGCTGATACGTTAAATTTCGAGGATGGAATTTTTATAAAGTGAGTAGAATGTAATACGCTAAATTTTCTAGTAAGGTAATTTATATTAAATAGTTTTTATGTCTTTTCTTAGTATTAGAAAATTTTGGGTGAATTTTGAATAATTACCTAAATTTTGAGGGGTCTCTTGGTAATATACCATTTTAGGGTACGGTTTAAGTGGGTTTGGTTTTCCTTTGTCTTCTTCCGTTACACGAGAGAGATAGGCTAAAATCGGCGACGATTCCGGCAATCGAAGTTCGACTTTAACGGTAAACCCGTACCTTTTTCCCTCGATTTGATTGGCGAGGGTACGGGACTGCAATTGTGAAAACTGTGGGTGTTTGTGTGTGTTGGGAGTTGGTGTGTAGCGTCAATATCTAACGGTTCTTTATTCTTAATGTCCATACTGTTTAGTTTGCAGTGGGTTGTTTCGATCTGCGGGTATGGGCCTTTTTTGGCCAGGTCTATACCCATAGCCAGACCTATTAATAAATATTAGAACACTATCAAATTATTAAAGTGGGTCTGGCTTGGTTTAGTGCCAATGTGTACTTCATTTAAATCTTCTTTCTTTGCTTTCCTTCTTTTTTGATTTGGATTGTGCCCCTTTGGTGGTCCAGACTTCATTGTCTACCTATCTGTAGTTTAATACGTGTTAAGGCTAATGCAAGCTCTTCTTTGGTGTTGTAATAATTATATAAATTTCCATACACCATTCAATAGCAACAAATTGTCATATTTTTCCAGTGAATAGGAAAACGTAGCTGTCATCCGTTAGAGGAGCAGGAGGGCAAACTCATATGGTTAATAACACTAATTAAGGGTTTGGGGATTCTTTAACAGCGGTGATGCGCTATCCCTTTTATTTAGTGGGTAGAGGCAATTGGCATTCATTAGTGGGATTGGCTAAGTCCCGATCGAGAAAATAATGGTTTCCGTGCACTGCATCATCAGTGTAGAAGGTGTGCCACATACATCAGACCAGCGTAAAATGGGAAAAAAAGAAGCTTAAAGCACATCCTCAAATGTTGGCTTAAAGACTATGGTCTATGGTTACAGGGACCTGTGACCTTACATTTGGACATATAGTGCAGCATAATTACTTATCACGTGCCACATAAGCTGATGAGATGTGGTTGGCAATTGCTAAGTACTTTGTTCCTTTTGAGGTTCTGCTGAAGCCAAATGAGAAGTGTGATATCCCACATCGGATGTGGGATACTGTGAGATTGCCTTTAGAAGTTCCTACTTGGTTAGCCGTTTTAAGGGAGGCAGTACCCTGTGGTGGGACTGTGGACCGGGTCGTTACGGAGCCGACTCTTGAAAATTGGGTTGGGCTATCCAATTGGGTTGCCGATGGTTGGGGGAAACGAACACAAGTCTGGTTATCTCCCATATCAAGAGGATGGTTGGGGCAACAAATGGTGAGTCTGGTATATCCCACACTGCCTTCCAATATCTGGTGTGATCGAGCCTTTCTCGGATGCGGGATAATATGAGATTTCCCTTATGAGACCTTGCCTATGATTTTAAAAGTACCTACTTGTCTAGCCCTTTTAAGGGAGGCAGCGCTCTGTTGTGGGGCTGTGGATCGGGCCGCTACAAGAAGTCCCGCAAAGCAGCTAAAAGAAACGTTTGTGAAATACCATGAAGCTTGCATTAGGTTGTGTCTCTGTTGGATGCCAAGGTGGAGTCAAATGGTCACATGCCTTATTTACCCCTATTTTTTTCGGAAATCTCCAGTTAGCAATCTGTATCTGATCTCAGTTAAGCACTTTCACGTAGAAATGGTGAAAGGTGTCTTCTGGTGCCAAAGGGTAAAGACAACAAAATAAACTGCACAATAACGAAGGGCGACCAAATGGCTAAATTCATGCAAACTAAGCATTGATGCTATGTTAAATTAAAGCTTAAGTAATCAGAGAATGAGTTGAACAAAGTCTATCATTGCTTTAGCAATGAAAAATAGAGTAGAATATTCCATTTATTTCTTAGCAACTCTTATAAGTATACACCAGATATTGGAAGGCAATCTCAAGGTTGAGAATTCTCCTTTATAAGTTCAAGAGTTGCTAAATTGTGTTGATATTGATCTTTCGCTAATGCTGGAGCTATGGCCTTCCTTTCAAAACTCTTGGGCTGGGTTTGACTACATCGTTAATATGGAACAAGACAATAATCTTAGACTACGATAAATTCTTTTCGTGACTCAAAACTGCCAATGTTGACAAACTGCAATATAGAAATTCTCCAAGACAGCAGAGAAGGCATCTGCCTAAAGCTCTAGCTGTTGCATTTTTTACAATTAATTGTGAATTTTAAGCTGTACCATCTGTTATGTTCTACATAGGGTACACTTATTAATTTCGACCTCCTGTTACCTTCATTTCTAGTGCTATTTTACTTTCTTTTTTGGCTACATTAGAGTACTTCATTTTGTTATCAAAATTGAGGCATTTTTAAACTTCTCCCTCGTTCGTTTTTCTCAAAAGATTGAATGCAAGGTTGGGCTTGATTTCTAGTGCTATTTTACTTTTCTTGTTTGGCTACTTTAGAGTACTTCATTTTGTTATCAAACTGAGGCATTCAAAACTTCTCCCTGGTTCCTTTTTCTCATAAGATTGAATTCTAGGTTGGGCTTCGTGGGGAGTTCCTGAAGTTATATATCAGTGACGAAAAAGAAAGTGCAGGATGGAATAATTTGACCTTGGATGCAATTCCGTCCACCTTCTCCTGGTACAAGGTCTCCACCCCCGCCCCATATCTGTCTCTCTCTTTTCTCTCTCTCTCACACACACAATGATATATATAGACTTATATGTATCATTTTTTCTATTTGATTCTCCTCTCAGAGTGGGATGGGGTTTGACTAGCATTTCATTTAACTTAAGAAGTAAAGTTTCTGGCATCCTTAGCTTGTCACTGTACAAGTGTTTCAAACTGCTTACAAACAATTATATCTTCTCATGTTATATTACTTTGTAATAATATAGTTACTCGTACCTTTCTATTTGTTTTACCAATCAAGCAGACACACTTTGATGCTCCTGGTGGAACAGATCCTGTTGTTCTTAACTTGGGAAGCATGGGAAAGGGTCAGGCTTGGGTCAATGGCCATCACATAGGAAGGTACTGGACTCTAGTCTCCCCAAAAGATGGATGCCAAAGAACCTGTGATTACCGTGGAGCTTACAATTCTGCTAAGTGTACTACAAATTGTGGGGAGCCTACACAGATCTGGTATATCCCAACTATATAACTGGCACCATGTTTTAAATTCCTTCTTTTGTAAGCACAAAGCAGTTTAGCTCGCATTCAATCCTGTTTTCTCTCTTTCGCTACGAAGTTAGCCATTTGCTTGCAATGTTTTATTTTGTTAAATCTCCAGGTATCACATACCGAGGTCATGGTTATATACATCAAGCAATTTACTCGTTATATGTGAGGAAACAGGAGGCAATCCATTCGAGATATCAATCAAGTTGCTTTCCACCCATGCCATTTGTGCTCAGGTTTCAGAGACTCATTATCCACCTCTCCGTATGTGGACGCATTCAGATTTAATCAACAGGAGAATGGTGGTCAATAATATGACACCAGAGATGCACTTACAGTGTGAAGATGGGCATACCATCTCTTCCATAGAATTTGCTAGCTATGGAACACCACAAGGAAGCTGCCAGATGTTCTCCAGGGGCAACTGCCACGCACCCAACTCATTGTCTGTGGTGTCTCAGGTAAATTGTAATCATAAACAATAACACAAGCATGTCGTAGACTGCTCCATCTCAGCACCAGCTCTCCTGAATTGAAGTGCATGTATTGTCTTGACTTTTTTGGTAGCAAGCGTTAAACAACAATGACTCTCCACCTTTTCCCTTTCTAAGATTCTTTCTTCCTCCATCTCTCCAGAAATTTCCCTCCCTCTCTCTAGAAGTCCTTGGGTTTTCCCTTGAATTTTCCAGATTGTTGCCATTAAAATGGAGGTTTGGCCTCTGTTTTGGGCAATTTACATTCGTGAGGTACACAGAATGATCTTAGGTTGTGTGTGAGGACTGACAGTTTTTCGGGCTCACCAATTGTTTCTATGTGAGTCAGTTCAGTTTGTCTGCGCGAGTGAGGTTGTTTCGAATATTATATATGTACCCAACTGGCGTGCAAGTCACATTTTGTTGTAGGTGTTTGTACTTGTTATTTTACAATAATTCTTTGCAGCCAAAGTTACAATTTCCAAGTGCCTAAATTACTCGGCACTAGGTTCAGAAAGTGGCTACTCGAAACCTTGAGGGTCCTTGAGAACTATATAAGCTGCAGCCATTCCAAGGTCTGGGCAGGGTTGATGTAGGTAGCCTTACCTCCAGTATTTTGTAGAGGCTGTGAATTGGTTTACCATCTTCCAGAAAATTTCTCAGATGTGTACTTTATTGGAGTTCAGTTGGACTTTCTGGAGGTTGCCTCAGTTCCTTTTAGGACAATTGGGTATCGGATTGGCTCTTAGGCTTATTTCTGTGTCTTAGTACAATTGTGAGGTCCAATGTCATAGGACAAACTTCCTTAATCACCAAACATGAGGTGCTTTGTAGCAATGCACTTGATTGGCTTATCACTGGAGTGAGGGCAGTGTGATGATAGTGCCCCTATTTGCTGTATAGGAACCACAGTGCAGCCAAAGAGGTTAAGCATCCTTCACACACACACACACACACACACAGACGAATATTCATGTGAACCTCTGTGGCATGATGTGTGCACGGCTACATCAAGTACTTTCGGGTAAGCTTCTTTAGGAAACGATAGCTTTCATATATTTTTCTGTTTTCTACGGGCAACGAGAAATCTGTTTTAATTTGTTTCCAAAGTCTAGTTGTAATCGTATCTCATATTTTTCTCATTAATGGCAGGCTTGTCTGGGAAGAAATAATTGTTCAATCGGAGTTTCTAATTCTGTCTTTGGAGACCCATGTCGGGGCATTGTTAAAGTTCTAGTTGTTGAAGCCAGATGTTTACCATCATCGTTAATTCGGTATGCTATGGAATGACAAACAACTTATGGGATCACAAGAGCTTGCGGCCTTCAAACTCAATGGAAGCATTGTCATTCATCTACCCGTCATGATTTTAACAGTCAGTAGGCTTGTAGAGATGCCTGAGAATAAATTATCGTGTTTGCGCTCAAGAAAACTTCCAATCGAAGGCAATGTTACAATTGACACACATTGAATTTTCTTTTTTGTCTTTATCTGAGGACTTCTATAAAAATGGAAACAAAACTAAGTGATCTGAAACTAAAGTAATTAAATGCCCCCGCAAAGATGTTGATTAACTGAATAAGAATAAAGTATATTGATTCAGGTCCAAAGCTTGATATTAAAGTTACAAAGGATTGAAAGGAAATCAGAACATTGAAACAGATGACTTAAGTTTAGGTCTAAAGTTGGTTTTTTTTAGGGTAACAAGTGAATTACCTTTATATTGGAAAGTTACAGAGTTCATAAGAGCATGGCCTTAGGGCCTTACAATATAATAATACCAAAAACAACTACATATGCTATTCCATCATATAACAGGCCTTATCTGCGTAAGTAGTCAATCACCGAGTCCTGGTAGACCGTTGATCTGGCCTGACATGCAAAATGGACTAAAGTTTTGGCTTCCACAAGTATCATATAAAACATTAATATGCATTTCTTAGCTCAAAATAGTTTCAGTGAAAAGCAGACTAGTTCCAAATCTAAGCAATTTAGGATAACATATACTTCGAATTTGAGAGTGATACAAAAGATAATGTTAAAGCACACATCTTAAACTTTCCTAAAAGTTAGAGAACTCTCAAATCCGACAAGTATTGAATGAGTTATGTTTGTTTAAATATCAACACAGAATCTGCTCAGTTTAATCAGCTTCGACTAGTTTCATATTTATGCAATTTATGGCAGCATAAACTTCGAATAGAGAGTGATCAAAGAAACAATGTTAAAGCATACATCTTCAGCTTTCCAGAAAGTTATAGCACTACAAGAAAATGTGGCTATATCAGCAGTCCAAAAATCGCTGCTATAGATTGAACAACCGCTGCCAAAGGCTTTGCCAGCGGCCGCCAGCTGCTATTGTAGGCCTCACTGCCATACATATACAGCAACGGTCATGCACCTTTACCGCAGCAGTCAACTGTTGCTATATTGTTTCCAAAATTCGCGCGTTAAAGCCCTTCTATGGCAGCGGTCTATGACTGCTACTATAGGTAGTCACCTGAATTCAAATTTGAGAATACGGAAGCGGATCGCCCCGCTACTATAGCATTTTGAATATGATTCATTTATTTTATATTTACATAATGCGAAACTTATGGCAGTGCACATTGACTGTTGCTAAAGATATGCAATTTTTTTTTGGACAAATTACACTTATATCCTTGAGGTTAGGGTGTAATTACAGTCAAGGATACTGGGTTTCAAAATGAAACATATGTGACCAAAAAACCCTAATTTTGTAACACTTGTGTCCATCCGTTAGGGTTCCGTCCAAAAAGTGTATTTTTTTTATGATGTAATCGTTATGTATTTTCAAAATGGCAATACTGCCCTTTATTGTAGTTAATGGTTTAAATTACAGGTAAGGACAAATAGTTTTGATAAATTAAACTTATGTCCAATATAATTGTTTAAATGTTCAAATTAGGATTAAGGTTTTTTAGGCAATTACACTTATATCCAATATAATGGTTTAAATGTTCAAATTAGGATTAAGGTTTTTAAAATAATTATTTTGTCTTCCCCAGCTAACTCGCCAGCAGCCCCTTCCCCTCGCCCCACGCCGGCAGCCCCCTCCCCTCGCCCTACGCCGGCAGTCCCTTCCCTCTTACACGCCATGGCAGCCCCACTACCGGCAGCACACGCGGTCGCCGGCGACTAACTCTGTTCCCCGCGCCTTCACCGAAATGCCCCTTCATTGTGCCTCTACGAGCATCGCGCCGATGCGACCGTGCCGCTACCACTGCAACCGTTTGGTCAGTAGCCCGTCGCTGGCCAGCAACTTCAGTCAGCAGCCCCATCACCGGCGCTCCTTCATCGAGCGCCATCACCAACGCCTCAGCGTCGCAACCATCTCGCAGCTGCCACCACCGCCCGAGATTTATCACCGATGCCATCTCGAGGGAAGGCGACGCCGGCGACGGGAAGGGGAAGGGGGAGGGTGGGGGCGACGGGGAAGGGGAAGGGTGCGGCGACAGGGAGGCACAGGCGAAGGGGTGCTGTCAACGGTGTTGAGACAGAAATGGCCAAATGGGCTTGGGGGGGGGAGGGGTGGGGGGAAGAGTAATGACATTAATGGCATTAAAAATAAGAAGATGAAATAATGGCATTGAAAAATAAATAAGGTTCCAACTCAGGGTAATAAAGTCTTTTCATTAAAACCATTAGGGTTTTTAAGATTCCGTTTGGTCAATGGGCATAAGTGTAATTTGTCCAAACTATTGTCATTGGCTGTAATTACCCCTAAACCTCAGGGATATAGGTATAATTTGCCCTTTTTTTTTTATAGTTGTTGAATAGATATCAACTCAATTAAAGACCTATAACCAAATCATCCGACCTGTTAACAAGTAATGTACTTACTCAACTTTATTAACAAGCCATAAAAATATCAAAGCCATGCACCGAAATGGCATTGCATAAGACATTGTATAGTTACAAACAAAAGGAAGGTCAAACAAAAAAACTTGTAAGACCCTTGCCTTGCAATATATCATCAAGTTGTTGTACAATTTATGTTAACTAGAATCAATTTAAGCAGAAACAATTTCTAGGGGGCAAAAGACCTTCATATATAGCTGTTCAAAAGATAAAACACAGCGCAATTTGCAATATCAATCACTCCTATTGCTCGATCTATTTGCATTTGCCTCTACATTAGCCTGGGACATAATCAAGCAACCATTAGTGTGGGATTCAGTTGACTCCCATCAAGTTTGTCCAACTTCCTTAAGTTAATAGAAATGAAAACACCAAGTTTCTCAAAGTGAATGACCATAAAAATACCTAGAAGAAAAGATACCAAGAGAACAAGTCTGCCCAAGAAATGCACAAGTTGATATGCTGAGTTTAGTTAGTTTGGTAGGAGTTATATAGTTGACGATGGTCAACTTTATAAGCAAGAGGGTCAAATAAAACAAACTATGTAAAACCATCACTCAACTAACTCAATCCTTTCGTTTTTGAATTCCGGAACTAACAATTCTCGATGCTAAACAAACATAATATAGCAACATGTTTGAGAGCATCTTAGCTCATACCTTTTTCGTTAAGAGTACAACAATTCAGGCTCGTTCCCATTCTATTTTGCAGTTCTATTTTGCAATTAGTCTATTTTGAAGAAAAAAAATTAAAGCATTGGTGGGAAGGAATAGGACGATTCAAATCACTAGTGCGAGGTCCGGAGAGAATTATGCTGGGAAAGGAATAGTATAGTAACCGGTTTGTACAACTAGAACAAAGGAAACAATCTTTCCATAAGATTTGTGCTGGAAACAAAGAAATAAGTAACAAAGAATTAACATTTTAACAGCAACTTTTAATGACAGTTTTGATTACAAACAAAGGCCAAGGACTAACTTAAGTCACCAGTTTTTGGAGTGAAAGCAAAACCAAGAGATTGAAAATGACAAAGTTGACATGAAGTCACCGGTTTACGAAGTGAAAGCAAAACCAAGAGATTGAAAACAACAAAGTTGTTGTATCATAGTATGCTCATCAAGCACAAAACTTAATTGGTAATAGCTTGCTCAAACGTGCCACACAAAGCATTAGTATACTGGTCAAAGCGCATTCTGCTGAACAAAGAAGCAGCAAATCATGTTCCCAAATTTCTAAAAGTGTTCTTCCCTAGCAAAACTCAGGAAATTATAGTTTCAAGGCTTAATTATTTGGCGTGGTCAATTCAACATGTCAAAAAGATTACCTCTAAACAAACAAAGTCCAACCCGCAGGCAAAGGTGGAAAACCAAGAAGGACAATAAAAGATTAAAAAATGCGGGAAAAGAGAAGACCTGTAAAAAAACAGAAGAGAAGCTATACCTCATAGCATTAGCCTTTACCATTATCAACTAATCTTGAAGAGAAAATATTCTTAAATCTTTCACAAAGAATTGCAGTTCAAATTCACATATGCAATCACTGTGTGTACCTGACTAGAACCAGTAGCAGGGTCTATAAAATTGTACCCTGTAAGCCGTTCAAGAGCCTCTTCCATCCTTGCTATTCGTGCCTTAATTCATTCCTGCCAGTTTCTCCTTTAAGAGAAGGGATATGTTCTTGCAGTTTCACATTGTAGGAAGAACCCCAAGTGTTCAAAATATTGGCCATGGGCCCCATTGCCCTCAGCTTACCATGCAGGTCCTTACCCATAACCTTAGAAAGAATATAATTTGGACCACTATCATCCTGGGGCAATGAGACCTCTTGTTGGAGTCTTTTGATATCATCCTAAAAGATAAACAAAAATAAGTCATTATCAAGGAAAGATTGAGACCGAAAGATAAAGATAGGTGTGCAACAAATGAAAAGCAAGTAAAGAAACTTAATGCCTTATTACGCGCTTGCGGGAGGACATCTCCTTTGAGTTTCTTTGATTTGCGACTCAGAATGCACATTGTCGCTCTACCAGGTTTAAAATTATGAGTCTTGAACTTCAAAACCACATTATAATATGACTACATTATATATGTAGTCCCAAAAAGTAGTATAGTATGTAATGTGTCACGACCCGAACCCACGGGCAAGCCGGTGAGCTAGGTACGTGACCGGCCGCAGACCCAATGGACTCAAATCAAGGGCTCTGCCAGACCTTATTTAAACCTGTCAACAATTCTAAAATCATGCAATAACTGGCACCATAATATGACTTCTAAGAGGTCCTTACAAATCTTCCCAAAATTATCTCTACTAAATTCCTCCATAATGACTGATATAATTTATTTAAAGGAAACCTCATGGAGTTAAGCTACAAACAATTCTAGAAATAAACCAGGAATATCATAATTTCTCAAGGAACTTAATTCAGCCTCCTAACGAGCATCTCCCGCGGCTTCATTCTCATTTCCCTCGCAATACTCATGTTCATCTAGTTGATCGCCTGAAAATATTTATAAAAAGGGGTGAGCTTGGGGCCCAATAAGTACACATACCATATCATTAACATAGGTTTTGGGATTCATGAAAACATGCTAAGGTTTTCTTCGATTTGAAAATAGTAAATATTTTCACAAGAGTTATTATACATATACCTACTTTATGAAAGCAATTCATCCAAGATTCACAGTAACGAAGTATGACATCAAGGAGGCTCATTAACAACTATCACAGTTCATCATAACATAGGTATGTTGCGGTCAACGTACATTCCACAGTGACTAGGGCCCACAATCCCTACTCCACCAGGGATAAATTTTATTCAGTCAGGGTATCCCCCCCCCCCCCCGATTAAGGCCCACAATCCCTCCTTCGTCTGTGATACATATTGCTGTGGACGCAAGGGCGCACCACGAGCAACAGTACTGTACGTCAAGGTATCGTCCTGTTGACCAGGACCCAATAATCTAACTTTCCCCATAGATATGGGGTGCAACAACCAAGCCAGAATACCGTCTCATTTAACATATATGAGCCAACTTTAAAACACTACTCATAGAAAACATTCCATGGCATTTTTGATGTATTTTCTCATCAAACAATTTACACAAAAGCAGTAGCGTGCGAAAGGCTTTAAACTTTTAATTGAACGACTCATTTGTACATATACATAGACGGAAAACAGGGTATACGGAGGAATATGGCAGAAGTACTTACCTCGCTCAAATTTTGGTTCTGGTATTTGCTCAAATGCCGGTCCTAACTCTTGACTATCAAAACCTAAATAACAAATCTTATGGACGTCATTCGTTGTCGCTCGAGCAAGTTTAAGTATTAGATTTCTTTTAAATGAGTAAAGTTTTAGCCGACCGTCCCTCGACTTTTTTTAATAATTACCTATTTGCCCGCAATGCCTAAAGTACCTTATCCACCTAGATGTAACCTAAAAGAGTCCTTTTTAAACCACTGATGGGTATTTTGAACATGAACGGTCGTTCCTGAAATTTCTTGCTCGAAACCCTAAACTGCTCATTAAATTGAGCGTCAATGTTCAAGTCCCAAAAATATAATGAACGGCACCGGAATGCCACGACATTTCAGACACTCAAGCGTCACCATCATTTTAGATTAGTATAAAATTCGAGGCTAAAAATAATTTTGTTTACTATGTTAACTAATTCAAAAAAACTTGTTTTCAAAATAAAATTGTTTGAGACACTTCCCATGACCAGAAAATTTTGAGAAAATTCCACATCGAAGGTTTTACAAAAATAAAGGAAGTTTATGTTTTGTACTTTTCCTAAATCTTCTGAGAAGAGGTTCTTAAAAATGATTTTGTAAACTATTGTAATAGTGAAGCGTTACGCGATAATCGCTCGGGCGCTACGTCGCTAACGATGCTAAAATAGCAAACGAATTTAAAACCTTTAGAAACTATCTTATCTTAGCTACGTAAGATTATTGTAGGAGTTTTAGAATTTAATAACTTAATTTACTATCCTAAACTACACTGAAATCTCTTTCACGAATAAAGTTAGTTAGCATGCTTCCTGAGCTCCGCAAAATCTAAATTTTTTACTGTGTGTAGATCTTGCAAAATTAATATAAGTTACTCTTTTGAGTTTTGTCCAAATAAATTCCTAACTATATCTTAAAATTTTGAAAAGAAAATACTAAATAAAGATTTCCGTTAGCGACACTTCTAAGTTAGGTTTTTAAACAAAGTTTCTCCCTCCTTCTCCATGTCTCTCTTCTCCTTCATAACACAGAATCTTTCACCCGAAACAACTTCACATGCAAAACTCATCCACACAACAACTTCACACAGCCATATCTATTTCTCTAAACACCACACCCACACATGTATATATATTAACAAAATCTCATTTCTTTCTCACACCCACTGCCTCATGGTAGTGGGTGTGAGAGCAAGGCTCCCCAGACAAGCCGCGAGGGCTAACAGCGCTGCGTAGAAAGGGCGACGACGAACAGGGCCGACAGTCGACAGTCCAAGTCAAGGTCCAAGTCAAGGGTGCAGCGTCAGGGGTCCGATGTCAAAAGTTCAAATGTGTTTCTATCACTAGAATTTCAGAGAGAATAGGTTTTTAGAGAGAGAAAGTGAAACTGTCAAATGAGAGAGAGAGCCCTTAATGAGCTCCAAAGTCCACTATTTATAGGCAAAAATGTGCCTGTGTCATCAGCCGACATGTGTCGTCCCCTGAGAGTGACACTTCACCGGGGGGGGGGGGTCCCAAAGTACCGACTCTCCGTTGGACTGCCGGTCTCCGAATTCATGCTGCCCTGCCCTTGCAGCATCTCTCTACCTGTCTGAGAAGACTGACCACACCGTGGTAGCATGATCAGAGTAAGCCCGTTGCCCCAGCCACCGGTCCAAGCCCTTACTGAATCCCACGAGGTGCGTCAGGAGACGCGCAGAGAACCTGACAGCGATGAGGGTTGCCCATGTAGCCAGTTGCCAGGCGGACTAAGCGCGATGCCCTCCAAAGACCTGCTCCTGTCCCGGAGTGACCCGAAGGTTATTATCTTGGTGGTGTCGACGATCAACAGTAACATGAGCGGATATGATCGCAGCTCAGTGCTCAGAGTCATGCAAGTCAAACCAGGCGACGATAGCTTTGTGGTAACGAGCCTATCCCGCTGCGAGGGGTCCTTGTACCGGAGCCCCCCCCCCCCCGGTGATTGTGACGGCGATGGCTTTATGGTAATGAGCCCATCCCGTGGCGGCGATGACTTTGTGGTAATGAGTCCATCCCGCTACGAGGGGCCCTCGTGCCGGAGCCCCCCATGATTGTGATGGCGATGGCTTTATGGTAATGAGCCCATCATGTGGCAGCGATGACTTTGTGGTAATGAGTCCATCCCACTGCGAGGGGTCCTCGTGCCGGAGCCCCCCGTGATTGTGATGGCGATGGCTTTATGGTAATGAGACAATCCTGTGGCGGCGATGACTTTGTGGTAATGAGTCCATCCCGCTGCGAGGGGTCCTCGTGCCGGAGCACTACGAGCGGAGCCCCTCCGGAAACACGTAACATGATTGTGGCACGTGGGCGCGATGCATGGGCGCGGCGACGAGTTGTTAAAGAGCGTGCAGGTGATAATTGTCGCGGAGACGGTACCCAGATGACAATGCACAGCCGCGAGTGACGGTTGTCACGACGACAACACACAGGCGACAATGAGCGGCATGCGACCACTGGTGGTGAGTGAGCACTGTAGATAGTGCGTTGAGTGACATGCCAGAGGGGTCAGCAGCCTTCCCCCCAAGAGAAGTGTGTCCAACCCCTCCTTAAAGAGTGTGGCCGACCTCTCTTTAAAGAGGGTGGCCGACCCCCCTTTAAAGAGGGTGGCCGACCCCCCTTTAAAGAGGGTGGTCGACCCCCCCTTAAAGAGGGTGGCCGACCCCCTCTTTAAGAAGGTGGCGGACCCCCTTCTCGAGGAGGTGGCCGACCCCCTCAAGGGACTTGCGCTCTTCCAAGCAACGTTAGCGACAGAAAACCCGATTGCCTATGAATGTTCGAAGGAAGATGCACTTTGACCGTTGAATAATTGACTGGCGAATGGGTGATGTGTCGCGCAAACCCGATTGGGAACATAAGCCCCCTGCGTGTGGTGTGCGCGAAGGGGCAACCCGAGCGGGCGCCGCACGCATAAACGGTGTAGCTTGCGATCGGGTAGCGTGCACGTTTTAATAGCGAATAAGAAGGTGTAATGCAAATTTGGATAGCGGTAGCTATGAATTATGTGAGAAAAAGGTTGTGACAATTTTTTTAGTGGAAACACAGCGCGCCAAAGAAATGAAGCGCAAAAAAGGAGTTTACCGTTGAGAAAAAAGAGTTGTTGGGTTTTGGCGGGAAAAAAATTTCGTATGAATTTTGAATGGGTGGTTGAGATTGAAAGATGGACCACCCCTATAAATAGTGAAGGAGGGAAGAAATTTGTTCACAAATCCTCATTTGCATATTTTCCATTCAATAGAGAACAAAATGAGATGGTGAGAGAAGGGAAGCAAGTGGCCGAGGGGTCGGCCGGTGAAGGGGTCAGCGGGGCCATGGGGTCGGCGCTGGTGGGGGGAGAGGGAAAGAAAGGGGAAGGGGGAGGGAGGGAGGAGGGAGGATGGAGGAGAGGGGGATCAGGGTGGGGGGTTAGCCTCTCAGAGTGGGTCGGCCGCCCCTGCGGGGTCGGCCAGTGCCGGGGAAAGAGGGGGAAAAGACATGGGAAGGGAAGAGAGGGGGAAAGGGGAAGGGGGTCGGCCGCTCGGGGAGGGTCGGCCACCCCAGGGGGGTCGGCCAGCCAAGGGACGTAGGTGGGTGCTGCAGGCTCGGGGGGAAGAGGAAGAAAGGAAAGGGGGTCAGCGCGACCAAGGGGGTCGGGGGCTGTAGGTGGGTTGGCGAGGGCGGGGGGTCGGTAGGGCCAAGGGCCACGATTAGGGCCACGCCTACCGAGCTGACGCCGGTTCTGAAAAAGGTGAAGCAGAAGATGTGGGCGAAGCCGCGAGGTGCGTAGCTAGCGTATCGCGGCCACTGTGGGTCATGACAACGGAACCAGTGCCCGCGCCACCGACAGATGAGGCCACAGTTGTGCCAGGTGGGGAGACGGAAGTGCCATTGACCTTTGACAATGCTTCGGTGAGAACATATGATCTAGACCCGGACAAGACGAATACGCTACTGGGAGTGAAGGGAGTAATACCGGCCGTACCTGTCCGGGAGCTATGGAGGGAGCTGGCCATCCGGGTGGTTGGTGGTGCTTTCACAGTGTCGTGGAGTGGTTTGTCGACGGGATAGGAGCCACGGGTGCCATCACCATATGTGCGGGCTCCGGGTTCGTCAAGATATGTTGTGGGGTTATTGGTGGAGAGGGAGGATATACCCTGGTCGCCTGTGGTTTTCAAGGGCCATAGTGCGATTCCGATTGGGTGGGACTTCTGGTCCGAGCATATGGTGGAGACGTCGCGGCGGTCGGTACTATTACAGACGTTGGGATTACTGTCGGCGATAGATATTACCGGGAGGGGACTAGAGTTATATAGAGATACACCCGAGATGACCCTGCTGCTGTCGAGGTGGAGCACGTAGTCACATACCTTTGTGACCGAGTTTGGAAAGATTGGACCGACGCTGCTGGATGTGCTGATGCTGACAGGGCTGCCGATGCATGGAGAGTTGGATGGGCATGTGACGCGGCTTAGTGGCGAGGAACGGCTGTTGCAGACGCAGCTACTGGATATCTTGTTAGAGATGAGGCAGCACCAGAAGGGGACGTATGGTTGGTGGCTCTGATTGTTCTATGGGACGGCGCAGACGAGGTCGGGGCAGAGGTTGGGCAATGCCACCCATTTTGTGATGGGGCCGTATCACAAGGATGAGCGGTATGAGATGGTGGCATTCTTGCATATGTGATATGTTATTTGATGCAATGTATAATGAGTTGTTGTGTGTTTGTAAATTTGTGTTTGAGGGGACGCCGAAAGATGGTATTTCCCCGAGGGTGATTCCTCTGGTGATTCGGATGGCACAGGGAAAGCGTGTCGGGTTGGCTCCCGTATATCTTGGCACACTGTATTTACGGCTGGATCAGTTCGTGAATGATGTGAAGTGGTCGCATGGGTGGTATCAGGTGGCGACATACGTAGACTGGATGTTCCTGTAGAAATATTTGTACGAGTGCTTTCCAGACTATCGGCCGGCATGATATCCGCTCGAGTATCCGGTACCGAGGATGAAGACGGTGACACAGGGAGGCAGGTCGCGGGAGGTGGCGTTGTGGTGCAGCGGGTCACGGGCACTTGCATGGGTGGGCATCAAGAGGCCGGATTGTCTGCTGTCACATTTGATAGATTCGCGGGAGGCATGCTAGGCGCGGCCGTACAGAGATATGCATGCGTCATATGTTGCACTGTTGGTGGCCTATTTTTCGGGTTGGCTTCCGGTGATGACTGATGATGGCGGGAAGCCTGCTGAGAACCTGTACTATGTGGCGAGGTACATCCCGGACCGGCTGTCATTGGCGTTTGGTTATGACTTGGAGCCGTCGTGTGGGTATCGCACCCTGTGGAGTGTGACAACCGTGTTTGGGTACACGTGGTATGACAGAGTCCATGAGTGGCCGGCACTGGTGACAGAGTGGAGGCGGCCGGGGATAGCGGTAGCGGGGGTAGTGACGGTGGCATATGCACAGCAGTGGGAACGGCTGCGGGCTAGTTGGGCAAAGTGGTTGGCACAGCCGTCGACTACACGTCGGCTGGTTGATGTGTTCGCATGTGACCGGGCTTTGAGCTTGATATCGGCGACAGCTACGAGACAGGCTGGCATGCTAGTGCTAGTGTCAGGGAGTTCTGCTATGAGCTCGGAGAGGGATGCAGAGGAGGAGGCCGAAGGGTCTGATGACGATGCCCCGGAGGAAGACCGTGGAGAGGAGCCGGTGGTGCAGGTACCGAGGGTGCCAGGGGCTAGCAAGGGGCCGCTGTCGGCACTTTGAGTTGGGATGATGGAGAGTGCACGTCAGGCTAGTGCAGGGATATCACGCTCACGTCTAGCAGGGTCGAAGAGGCCGCGCGATGCATTAGAGGAGCCAACGGTTGAGGTAAGCTTTATTGTTAATATTTTTTTGTTAAGTTTTGTTTATTGATGGTAGAGTTGTCAAGGGCTGGCCCGACCCGGCCCGGTTTTGGCCCGGGCTGGCCCGGCCCCGTCAATGAACAGTAGTGGCCCAGCACAAGCGGGCTTAGGGCCTGGGCCTGGACTAGGCCTTCAGATTCTGCGAAAAAGCCCGGCCCGGCCCGGAAACGGCCCGGGTTTGGCCCGGCCCGAAGCCGGCCCGGTTATGGCCCGGGCTTGGCCCGGTTCTGCAGCCCGGTCTGCGGCCCGGGTCTGGCCCGGTTTTGGCCCCACCACTTGTTTGAATTTTTTTGCTTTTCCCCCCCTTTCTTCCACCCCTTTTCCAAAATTCCACTTTTACCCCCCCAACAGCAATATAACGGCTAGTTTGGGGGGTATTTTAGTCTAACCTATATTTTTCAACTCCTTTACACTCTTACCCTCCCCAACAACTATAAACGGATAGTTTGTAGGGGTATTTTGGTCTTTTGTGAAGTTTCTAAAATCTATAAATTCACACCATTTCTCTCTAATTTTTCACACCAATCTTCTTACTCTCTCTTACCTAAACATTCTATATTTCTACAAGCTTTGCTACTATTTTCCTCTCCAATTACTACTCTTGCTAATTACTACTAGTATTTACTAATTAGTAGTCTTGTTTATTAATTAATAGCTCTAATATTTGTTACTCGTTCATTCTTTTAATTGTTATTTCTTATTACTACTCTTATACTTGTGTATTTAGTTACTCTTACAAAGTTTAGCGTGAAATATGGCTGGATTATTGAAGAAAATGAGGCGTGCATCGTCATCACGAAAAACATCATCATCATCGCAAACACCACCACCAGCACAAGCGCCAGCGCCACGGCCATCACAAACACCAATCCAAGCACCAACACAACCATTCGCTCCTGGACGAATGAGTACAGGCTGTATGATAGATACCCAAGCCAATTGGGAGTTCAATCAAAACATTCCAGATTTTGAATACACGCCTGATGAAGACCCCCCGCATTATAGTCAAGGACGCAGCTCGGTTGGCGAAGCTACTACTCAGTGGCATAATCTCAACCCTATGCCTGGTCATGATGAAGAAGGGCCGAGCAATGCCTCCGATAACGTGCCAGAAGTCCAAAAGGGGAAAAAGAAGAAAGTCGAGTGTTGGAATCATTTCGATGTAGTTACGGTGGACGGCATCCGAAAAGCTCGATGTAAGTACTGCTCTAAATTATTTTCGTCTGGTAGTGGTAATGGACATCTTAACAGGCATTACCCTCAGTGTGCACCTCGACAAGGCCACGTCGAACCTACCCACACGTAGTTATCTTTTGACGGTAAGTTATTTGTTTATAATCAGCGAGAGCAAAGAGACGGTCTCGTTGAATTTGTTATTCATGATGAACAAGCCTTTTCTTTTGCCGATAATTCTAAGTACTCTAGATATATGAACACATACGTTCAACCTTTGTACAAAAAGGTTACTAGAAACACAATTAGATCCGATGCACTCCGACAGTACAATGCTGCCAAAGCACGCCTTATCGATTATTTCGATAAATTTGACGGTAAAGTTAGTCTTACTTCTGATATTTGGCAATCTCCATTTACTTTTGTTAGTTATTCTTGTGTGACCGCTCATTGGATTGATGCAGATTGGGTTATGCACAAGAGAATCATCGCTTTCGAGCACTTTCCTTATCCGCACGATGGAATGAACATTGATATTCTTATATTAAAAGCATGTACCACATTTAAAATAAAGGATAAGATTATGAGTGTTAGTTTTGATAATGCTTCTAATAATAAAGCTGCTGTTGCAGCTTTAAAGGACACGCTTCAACCTGTACTTCATGGTGAATTATTTCATGTTCGCTGTGTTTGTCACATTATTAATTTAATTGTTCAAGATGGTTTAGCTGCTGCAGGAGATATTCTGCTCAAAATGAGGGGTATGACAGCGTATGTTAATGGCTCGAGTTTGAGAATACAACAATTTAAAACGTTGTGTGTTCAATATAATATGCCTCGCAGGAGAGCAGTTACAGATGTGGTCCACAGGTGGAACTCTACATACCACATGTTTTTACACATTCTGGCATACCGAGAAGTCTATACGCATTTTCTACTAACCCAGTTCCCAGCCGGCTTGCCAACTCAAGAGGAATGGCAGATGGCCACATACCTAGCTGATTTTTTACAGGTATTCTACATGTCTACGAATTTATTGTCTGGTACGTACTATCCCACCTCTCCTCTTGCTGTAATAGAAATTCTCAAGATGGCTACAATGTTAACAAAATGGAGATATATAGGACTCTTTCAACAAATAGTAAAAGAGATGGATAAAAAATTTAATAAATATTGGAAGAAATTGCCTGTTATTTTTGTTGTGGCTACTTGTTTAGATCCTAGGTTAAAGTTGCATGGCGTGAACGCCTCGATACAAGAGATATCGAAATTAATGGGCTACACAGCAAATGAGACAACCGCACTCACAGCAAAAGTGAGCAAGAGGTTTGAGGACTTGTTCAACCTCTATCGTAATTCTGCTGACGTGCGCGGGCGAGCTACATCATCATCCACTGCTGAGAGGTATTATGCGCCATACCTTCAGGGCTTTGAACATCTAGTAGCAAGACAACTACCAGGTGAAGGTACTTCTAATTCGGCAGGTTCGTATAATTTTTCCTCTTTTAATGAGATTGGTGTATATTCAAATACTGATCATTATTCTGATTTATCAAGGCAAGAACAGGTTAATTTTAATTTGTTAAATTTTTGGAAACAAAATCAAAACATGTATAAAACTTTATCCCAAATTGCACGGGATGTACTGCCAGTGCAAGCCTCCACGGTTGCTTCAGAGTCGGCATTTTCAGCCAGCGGGAGGGTTTTGGATGACAGGAGGAGTCGTCTTAACCCCGAGTCGCTCGAGCTATGTGTATGTTGGAAGGATTATCTTGATGCGAATTACCGCGAGCAAGATAAACCGATTGATGATAGGAAGAGCAGTGACTCGGATATTGAGGTACTTCCGGATGATTAGGTAATTTCTTTTTATTTTCCTTCTCTTAAGTTTTAAGAATAAATTTTTTCACAAAATAGACTTTTTTTCCATATATATAAAATAAATTTTTACAAGCAAGATATATATTTTTCGTATATATAAAAAAATAGGTAACTTCGCATGTTTGTTTACAAGCAGCTGGTCCCAAGCCCGGATAAAAGGAGGAGGGCCTATGAACACATTTATTAAATGTAAAAGTAGCCTACAACAGTTTGCTCTATATAACGATCCTTGTCGCTAAATGTTATTAGTGTCATTTTGCATGCATTCTTTTAACAATTGTTTTAGTATTACAATCGTTTTGCATACGTTCTTTTAAGAATTGTTTTAGCGTTACAAAATAAAAGTTACTAGACATATTTAAAAGGAAATACTCATGTAGTAACCAATTCTTTTTTCCCAATTCAAGATAAATTCATGAGCAAGTGGTATCTCTAATAAAACAACATTATGAGTAAAGAGGGATAATTATAGCCAATTAAAGAAAGAAATTACACAAAAAAAAAATTTGGGCCCGGGCCCGGCCTAAGCCCGGCCCTAAATATTGGGCCTAGGGCCAGGGCTTGGACTGGGCCTAGCATTTCTCCCCAGTCGACCCGGCCCGGATTGGCAGCCCCTTGGCCCGGCCCCGCTTCAAGCCCGATGGGCCCGGGCCGGGCGGCCCAAGCCCGGCCCGTTTGACATCTCTAATTGGTGGCACATAACAATAAATATATATAGACTAATGCTGACTTTGACAAGAGTATGAGGAGTAGGCGGTTGAGGGGGGCAGCGATGCAGGTGCGGTTGTCGAGGCAGTTGAGGCGATAGCAACCGAGGCTGATGAGACAGTAGATAGGGATGAGCCGGGGGCGGCCAACACGTCATGGGCCGGGGTGAGCGGAAGGGTGAGTCCATTGTCGGGTGCTAATGAAAGAGTGGAGGATGTGTACGGTGGACTGGTCGACGAGTCACTGATGTTTGATGTTAGCGGCTACTGGTGGACAGGCACAGAGACTGAGGCCGCGGTAGGTGAGAGGGATGACCTGGCAGAGCTGGAGCCTGTGGTTACAGCCCCGACGCGTGAGGTGGAGACACCGGTTCAGCCTATTGCGAAGCGTCAGCAGGACACATCGTCAGGGTCAGCTGTCGAGGCTGGTGCGACACTGTTAGCGATGCACTCGATGACTGTTGGTGCACAGGCGGCAGGAAGATTACCGAAGAGGCCTGTGGTTGGGGGGAGTGCGGCAGCAGTCGGAGAGGTCAGTAGAGGATCCTCTAGTGGGCAGGCCGATGTGGCATCGTGGGAGAGTCTTCAGTTGCCAGTCGAGACGATGCGATAACTGGAGCTGGTGAAGGCAGTGTTCCCGCAGACATTTGAGGGAGTCAGTGTTAGGAACCCAGTACTGCAGAGGTGGGTGTATGCAGGGTTCGTGGAGTGGTTGCTGCCTTTTGCTAGTGTCCCCGCGATGGGCTGGACGACAGAGTTCATTGAGCGGTCACTGACAGAGTTTGCACCGTTTATATCTCTGAGCTTGCAGTTGGATTGGTTGGTCGACTTCTTGAGGTCGAGGAGTGAGGGTGGGGCTGTGGGGGAGAGGATGGCCTTGGTGCAGATGGAGGAGATGTTGCTTGAAAGGCGGCGTACAGGGTTGGAGATGGAGTGGTCAGAGATTACCGGGAGCTGGCCGTCATTGACAAGGAGGTAGCAGATATAAAGAGGCAGCTGACCGATCTACAGAGACAACTGGGGGACTTACAGAGGCAGCGGGCTGATGTGGAGGTTTGAGAGGCTGAACGACTGAGGCGGCAAGCCGAGTTTGAGGCTGGATGGTCTGCGCTGCAGGTTCAGCGTCAGACATTGCAGGCTTTTAGCTCGCATCCGGTTGCAGCACTGTTGTCTAACTTTCTTTAGGGTGCATGATAGGTTTATGTATTAACAACGCCTGATAGCGGCGGTAAACTCCAGATGTATATTTGTATATGTTGATGTTATGAGTATGGCTGCGTGTTGTCTTGTTGGCTCTTATTGCTGATGCATGGTGTGCTTGTTGTCTGTTGCGATTGTTGAATGTCTTGTATCTGATGGTTGCCTGCCTGTGTTCCCCCCTTTCGCCGAGGGCAAATAACTTGGTGACCAGAAATTAACAATAAGTGTATGCTAAGCACAAACGTATGTAGCGGAATGACTGTGTATTGATAGTACTTGGATCAAAATGTCAGTACATAAAAAAGAACTTGTAATAAGGAACAAAAGTTACAAGTCAAAAACATGTGTGCATATACAAAAAAATGTTGTGTAAATGTTCTAAACTGTGAGCAGGAGGGCGGGGGGGGGGGGGAACAAGTTGCAGCTGGTCATACATAATACTTCTTCAGGTAGTGACCGTTGACAGGGGTTGTGATCTGTCCATCATTTGGATTGAGCAGGAGGTAGGAGCCATTGCTTCTGGCTGTATGCACTTCAAATGGTCCTTCCCAGTTGGGTGTGAACTTAGGAGCTGACAGGTTGGCACGTACATGCTTAGCAGCTTGGAGGACAAGGTCACCTTCTACGAAGGAGCGAGGCTTGACCGTCTTCCCGTAGGCTTTGACAGTGTTGTTCGTGATATTTCTTCATGTGGCGCATGGCGTTGGCTTTCTTTTCATCAAGGCCCTCAAAGGCCACCATTTGGGTTTCTTCCTCCCCGAGACCACTGCTGAGGGATAGTCGAGCCGAGGTGACTGCAATCTCAGCTGGTACCACACACTCTTCCCCGTAGACAAGGGAAAAAGGTGTGGCCTTCGTGGCTATGTGCCTGGAAGTTCTGTAAGCCCAAAGGGCAAGGCTTAGCTTTTCGAACCAGGAGCCGCTTGTGTCATGAACCATTCGTGACAATACACACAATAGAGTTTTGTTGGAGGCTTCATCTTGACCATTGCCTTGCGGATAGTAAGGGGTTGATGTGGTGTGATTGATGTCGTTCGCTTCCATGAGACTCCAAACATCTCGATTGATGAATGGCGTGCCGTTGTCAGAGATGATGCACCGGGGGATGCCGAAGCGACATATGATGTGATCACGCAAGAAGTTGGCAATGGCGCCCCCCATGGCTCTTCGCAGAGGTATGGCTTCGACCCATTTTGTGAAACGCTCTGTCGCGACCATGATCCATATGTGACCTTTCGATGGTGGGTGTATGGGACCGATGAGGTTGAGAGCCCAAGAGTGAAATGGCCAGGGGGCCACGATCATACGAAGGTCGGACGTCGGCGTGTGCATTCTGTCAGTGTCTCTGGCAAGGTTGGCAATGTCGAACATGAGAGATGGAATCAGATTCCATAGTCGGCCAATAGTAACCCAACCTTAGTAGTTCTGCGTACAGCTTTTGCAATCCTTGATGCTCCCCACAGGCACCATTGTGCACTTCATTAATCACTCCCACGGCCTGGGCACCTTGTAAGCATCGCAGGGTGCGCCCCGAAAACCCTTTGCAAAATAAATCGCCTTCTGTCACAAAATATCTAACCGATTTGCGTTTGATGGATCGTGTCGAGCTACGGTCAGGTGGTAGGATCCCATGAGATAGATATTGGAGGAAAGGCTGACGCCAGTCACCCTCAACGTTGATGATTAGAGCTTACACACTATCTGGAGCATATAGGCATTCAGAACAATCCCGCTGTACATCTGAAGCGTCTTTGGCCATGGATGGCCACTGGCTCCTTGACCGCGAACTCTCCGTCAGCCTGCTTCATGATCAAGTTTGAGTCCCCCTTTATGCATAATGATTTAGCCCCCATACTGGTAGCCAGCATGAGGCCAATGACAAGGGCCTCATACTTAGCTTCATTGTTGGATACCGGGAATGTAAGTTTGAAGGACATGGATGTGGTAACACCCTGTGGATTGTGAAAGACTATACTGGCACCCCCTTGCCAGAAGGGGGCTCTATTAGGACCTTTTCTAGTGGCTGAGCCATCGAACTCAAGCGTCCATAATTCATCTTTGTCGGAGATCAGGGACGTCTCCTCCCCAGGTAATTGATCTGAGGTCGGTTCATACTGTTGGCATGGAAAGAAGGCCAAGAGTTCTGCAAGTGCTTAGCTCCGTAGAGCTGTTCTTGATGGATAAGCTGAGCTCGGCCAATAGCAACAACCAACGGGTATGTTGGCCAGACAAGGCAGGGCGTGTGAGCATGTATTGTAGTGGATCAGCCTTGGTGACAAGTGTGATTTGGTGCGATAAGAAGTAATGTCTGAATTTCTGCGAGGCGTAGACCAAGGCTAAGCAGTGCTTTTCGAGCTCAGAATAATTGGCTTCGGGTCCCCTGATTGAGCGACTGAGATAATAAACTGGGCGTTCCACTCCATCCACCTCTTGGGCAAGTAATGCCCTTATGGATCTGGGCGTGGAGGCTAAATAAAGCAAGAGTGGAATACCTCGTTGTGGCACGACCATGGTCTGCGGTGACATGAGGACCATCTTGATCTGTTCGAATGCTTGCTGTCGGGGTGCACCCCAACTCCACGGTGTGCTCTTGCGCATCAAATGCTGGAAGGGTGTGATAAGTTTGGCCAAGGCAGGGATGAATCGGCGGAGATAAAAAACCTTACCGAGGAAGCTCTTCAACTGTTTGGTGCTTTTGGGAGAGGGCATCTCTTGGATGGAGGCGACCTTAGAAGGGTCAACGTCGATGCCCTGTCGACTGACTAAGAAGCCGAGGAATTTGCCGGAGGAGACTCCAAAGGCACATTTCAGTGGGTTCATCCGCATGTTGTACTGGCGACAACAATTAAAGACTGCTCGGAGGTCACCGAGGTGCTCGCTTTCCTTCTTAGACTTGATGATGAGATCGTCACAAGTCTTCCACCGTACGGCGTATCATGTCGTGGAAGATGGCTGTCATGGCCCTCTGATAGGTAGCACCCGCATTCTTGAGACCGAAGGGCATGACTTTCCAACAAAAGTTACCCATTGGAATCCGAAAGGCTGTCTTGGAAAAGTCATCTAGATTCATTCGAATTTGGTTGTAGCTGGCGAAACCATCCATGAAAGACAAGGTCTCGTGCCCGGCGGCAGCCTCCGTAAGCATGTCGATATTGGGTAGTGGAAACTCATCTTTAGGGCATGCTTTGTTCAAGTCGCGAAAGTCAATACAAACGAAACTTGGTCGCTCTTCTTTTGGACAGGGACAACATTAGCCAGCCATATGGGGTGAGTAATTGGCTCAATAAAGCCAGCTTGCAGAAGTTGCTATATCTCTTGTTTAATCTTCAATTTGAGCTCGGGGCGGAAAGACCGTGGGTGCTAGCGGACAGGGTTGGATCCGGTAGCAATGTTGAGATAGTGCGTCACCAAGGCAGGGTCCAATCCAGGCATCTCGTTGTAACTCCATGCCAATACATCGCGATATTCATGAAGGAGGGTAACCAATTCCTCTCTTCGGCCTGGGGTGAGTTTTGTGCCAATGTGTGTCAGTCGAGGTTCCTCGCCCGGGGTAACCATGTTGATTTCTTCAAGATCTTTGGCCTACGGTCGAGGGTTGTCTTCGTAGTAGGGCGGGGCAGTGCCCGGGGTAAGCTCGAGGTTTGACGGGCAATGCTCGGCCGCGCAGCACCATTCTGTCTCCGTGGGCAAGTAGGGGTCGAGGGGGTCAGATGACGGACTACCTGGAGCCCCCGTACACCGTCATAACTGGTAGATCATTTTTTTGTCTTTGACGATGCGTTAGAAGGTGGGTTCAGACTTGTGTTTCTTGGACTTGGGGAATGAAGGCGGGGAATTGGTCGTGACAGTGGGCATCGGCGCTGAAGTTGATCCTTTGTTCTTGTTACTTTTCTTGGACTTGGACTTGGGATGCTTTTTTCCACACAGCTCATCCCAATTTGGCAATTTGGTGGAATGTATGTGAGTAGCAGTCTCACTATCCTCGGCAAGCTCAGTGGAGAAGGAGGCCTCGGCGAAGTAAGATTCGGCACATTCGAAGGGGGCCTTGGTTGCAGGGATTGTCGTTACTACCTCATGTCCCGCAGGACCGGCCACCAGTTTTAGACACTGGTGGTACATTGAGGGAACGACCTTGTTCACATGAATCCAAGGTCGGCCAAGCAGGAGGTGGAAGGAAGACTCGTTGTCTATCGCGTGAAAAGTAGTGTCGCGACGGATAATTCCGACCATAAGGTCGACAGTGATATGGCCGAGGGTCGAATGGGGGCCCTACCCAAAGCCAGTAATCTTGATGGGGTCGTGGATGATCTTTCTTGGGGGAATGCCGACCCGTTGCAAGGTGATGAGAGGCATGATGTTGATTGAGGCACCGTAGTCTACTAAGGCGCGGCGGAAGCCCGTGCCATTAACGGTGCATTCGAGGTACAACGGTCGGTTGTGGTGTTCGATTGGTGGTGAGTCCTCGTCCGAGAAAATGAATGCGGTAGAAGGGATATGTCTGAGTTCAGCTTGGGAGGCGAAACATTCAGGACCGATGCCTGTGGTGACCTTGATCAGACAATTTGAGAGATAAGTCCGAGCTGCGGGTGAAACCCCCATTTCATCAAAAAAGCCTTTAATCTTCGTCATTTGTCCAGTTGAGGACACTGGCTGAGGAGCTAGAAGTACATAAGGTGTGACCATATGAAAGACCTCCGTAGGAGCTTCGGGGACGATAGACTCGATGCGGTCAATAGCGGCCATGAGCACCTGATGCTCCCGATTGTTGTTACCGTGGTATGGGTAAGGGTTTTTACGCACATCGTTGTTCTTTCGTAGCTGGAGGTCGCCTGACGCGACCTTTCTTGCAAAGATAGCTCGCAGCGCATTGTAGTCTTTGAGATGATGGCCAAGGGCTTGATGGAAATGACAGTAGTTGGGTCTGGTCTTTTCTTCATCCGTGATGTGGATCCGCATGGGTGGCAGTTGGAAGTTGTTGTCATTGGCCACACATTCCCAAGAGTTCTTTCACCGTATTCAAATCATATATATGAATAGGCGGGGGCAGTCTTCCGTTGTCTTCGCTTGTCGGAGCGTCGGTCCCTATCCTGGAACTGACGCTTGAAGCCACTGTAATTGTTGTTGCTGTTGTTGCTGTCGTTGTTGCGCTGAGTGTTGGATGTGTCTGTCGAGGCCAGCGGTGCATTCTGCGGGCGAGGCTTCCACGGTTTGACAGGGCCGACTGTCTCGTAAGTACGTCGGGCTATTTCCTTGAGGTGTCCCCATGACCTCAACTGCAGGTTCTCGATGTGCACCCGGTAGATGTCATTCATGTTTTTTATGCATATGGGAACCAATGTCTCATCCTTACTGAAATCTGTACACTCGAAGCATTTAAGGTGAAAACGGTGCACATATTTGGTTAAGTCTTCACCGGGATTCTGGCGTATGCCAGCGATGTCCACTATGGTGACGCGTTCAACTTCGTAGTGGAATTTGTCCAAGAATAGTTGGACCATTTCACTCCAAGAATGGATAGTCCCCGCAGGGATCTGATGATACCAAGTGTATGCCAAGCATGTGAGGGACTTGTGAAACTCCCTCACCTTTAAACTACCGCCCGGGCCATATTGCTCCAATGAGCCGGCGAATCTTGTTAAATGCTTACGGGCGTTTCCCTCACGTCCGTTAAAGAGCACAAAAGTGGGCTGCATGTATTTGAATTGGTATGGTATGATGGCTATCTCATTGGCATACGGCGCATGGCCTGTCAGTCGGACTGATGAGTCGGGTGCAGAATGTTGTGACAGTCCGTGGAGGAGTACGTCGAATTCGGTTTTGGAGACATAATGGGGGGATGGTTCTTCCTGGCCAACTAATGGATGATGGCTGGCTAGGGCTCCGCGAGCCCCTGAGCCCCTTGACGGGGCAACTTGATGAGCAGGAGCAACAGAAGGATGATAAATGACGGGTGCTGATAATGGCAAGTGTATGAGGGCATGGGTGGGTAGGCGAAACATATCCACCACTTGCCCGGTTGTTTGATTTTACTCCGTTGGGTAGGGGTCAGGCTCCATCTCAATGGATTCGTGAGTTTCGGAAGAGCTTTTGGCTGGTACATGTTGAGGTGGAACAACAGGGAGAACTTGTTGCAACATCGGTCCAAGGTCCAGTTGTGGTCTGTACGATGGAATCACGGGATGCGGTGTGTTAGCTATAGGCAGGGACGATGTCGCGAGTCCTCCGCCAGGGGTCTGGACGTCCGAGGCAGCGGTGGTCGTGACACTGGGGCCTGGGTGGCGTCAGGGAACGGCCCAAGTCCTGCAGGCTGGATCAGTGGAACGATTTGCTGTGAGGGCATCGCCTGTATGGATTTTTGCATTTCCATTATGGCGGTCATAAGAACGGTCTGTGAGTCTTGTAGGTTGGCTATAGTGGGAGTGAAGTGCTAGATGGCCACATTGACTGCAACTTGCACGTCAGGTGCGGTAGTTAGTGGCTGGTCTTGGAGACGGATGGCACTAGTCCCCTCTTGTTCACCCGACTGGTCCTCCTCTTGCACGGTATGGATAAGACCCTGGCTGGTAGCCCTCGTAACTCTTCGTTGTATAGGCATGGTGCCTAAGTGCAGAAGGTAGGCAGACTGCAATACGATGCTCACCTCCCCAGCGGAGTCGTCAAAATGATGCCTCCGTAAATATGTGGAGGTGCCACAAAGGCTGCAGTCCGAGTCAGCTTCCAAGTATGCAAAGTGAGAGACAGCAAGGACGGAGTAAGGGCTGAGAGCAAGGCTCCCCAGAAAAGCCGCGAGGGCTGGCAGCGCTGCGCAGGCAGGGAGACGACGAACAGGACCGGCAGTCGACAGTCCAAGTCAGGGGTGCAGCGTCAGGGGTCCGATGTAAGAAGTCCAAATGTGTTTCTCTCGCTAGAATTTCAGAGAGAATAGGTTTTTAGAGAGAGAAAGTGAAAATGTCAAATGAGAGAGAGAACCCTTAATGAGCTCCAAAGTCCACTATTTATAGGCAAAAATGTGCATGTGTCATTAGCCGACATGTGTCGTCCCCAAGGAATGACACGTCACCAGGGGGGTCCCAAAGTACCGATTCTCCGTTGGACTGCCGGTCCTCGAATTCGTGTTGCCCTGCCCTTGCAGCATCTCTCTGCCTGTCTGAGAAGACTGACCACACCACAGTAACATGATCAGAGTAAGCCCGTTGCCCTAGCCACCGGTCCAAGCCCTTACTGAATCCCATGAGGCGCGTCAGGAGACCCGTAGAGAACCTGACAGCGATGAGGGTTGCCCCTGTAGCCAACTGCTAAGCAGACTAGGTGCGATGCCCTCCAAACACCTACTCCCATCCCAGAGTGACCCGAAGGTCATTGTCCTGGTGGTGTCGACGATCAACGGTAACATGAGCGGATATGATCGCAGCTCAGTGCTCAGAGTCACGCAAGTCAAACCAGGCGGCAATAGCTTTGTGGTAACGAGCCTATCCCGCTGTGAGGGGTCCTCGTGCCAGAGCCCCCCGTGATTGTGACGTCGATGGATTTATGGTAATGAGCCCATCCCATGGTGGCGATGACTTTGTGGTAATGAGTCCATCCCGTTGCGAGGGGCCCTCGTGCCGGAGCCCCTCGTGATTGTGACGGTGATGGCTTTATGGTAATGAGCCCATCCCATGGCGGCGATGACTTTGTGGTAATGAGTCCATCCCGCTGCGAGGGGTCCTCGTGCCGGAGCCCCGCGTGATTGTGACGACGATGGCTTTATGGTAATGAGCTCATCCCATGGCGGCGATGACTTTGTGGTAATGAGTCCATCCCGCTGCGAGGGGTCCTTGTGCAGGAGCACTACGAGCATACCCCCCCCCCCCCGAGAAAATTGTAACATGATTGTGGCGCGTGGGCGCGGCAACTACCATCGCGAGACAATACCTGGTGCTGGGGCACGTCATGAAAGTGGAACAGCGCATGGGCATGGCGATGAGTTGTTAAAGAGCGTGCAGGTGATAGTTGTTATGGAGACGGTACCCAGATGACAATGCACGACCGCGAGTGATGGTTGTCGCGACAACGACGCGGGGGCGACAATGAGCATCATGCGACCACTGGTGGTGAGTGAGCACTGTAGAGAGTGCATTGAGTGAGATGTCAGAGGGGTCAGCCGCCTTCCCCCCCCAAGACAAGGGTGGCCGACCCCTTTTTGAATAGGGTGGCCGACCCCTTCTTTAAGGAGGTGGCTGACCCCTCTTTAAAGAGGGTGGCCGACCCCCCTTTAAAGAGGGTGGCCGACCCCTCTTTAAAGAGGGTGGTCGACCCCCTCTTTAAGGGGGTGGCCGACCCCCTCAAGGGACTTGCGCTCTTCCAAGCAACGTTAGCGACAGAAAACCCGATTGCCTGTGAATGTTCGAAGGGAGATACACTTTGACCGTTGAATAATTGACTGGTGAATAGGTGATGTGTCGCGCAAAATGGGTCCCTTAGCGGGCCCTGGGGTACGATCCGAATAGGTTAGGAACACTAGATTGTCACCCTAACACCCACTACACTTGCTCCATCTTCTTCCTACACTAATACGTTTGCACTGCAATTTGCACCCATAAATTCATAGTTTCCCCATTCCCCTACGCTCCCTCACAAACTACAAAAAACTCAACACACATGTACACACGTCACGGCTGCAAACACAGCAGCCTGTGGCTGTCTACACCATGCTCACACGGTCCAAACAAAACACACTTTTCACACACTCGGCAGCCCACATTCCCCTTCCCTTTTACCACTATACTCCCCACACAAGAACCACATACAGTGCACACTAAATCTGCCCAGCAGTATGTCCTTTCTCTCTCTCTTGGATGCACTCAATTATGCTTGTAACCAGCCATGGCAGCCATACAAACACAGCCATGGCAGTCCCTCCATGGTTGTCCCCTTCCCTTCGTCCCTTTTTCGCACACAGCACACCACGTCTTCACACACACTGCACCATCACTTCCCCTTTCTCACTTGCGCACACACACATTCATCCCACACATACATGCTGCCCAAGGCAGCCTCTCCCCTTCTTCACGCCCTTACACATAGGTGTCAACCATCCACACCCATTAAAATGCACACAGTACATAACCAAAACTCACGCATCCCCCCTCCCCCCCCCCCTTCCCCGGGTTTTTTACACATACGGTACACACACTTCAAACATCACGCAACACGCATAACCCATTACCCACTTTCCGGTGTTCTACGGCTACCTCAGCCACTCCTTCTCTCACGGCAGCCATATACCCATTTTTACCAATACACACACAACACTGCAACTGCAATTACAACAACCCATTTATGAACTTAGCGAATTTACATGAATATATACACATAAATCATAATCTAAAAGCCATTTACCGAGACAACTTCGCCGGAAACTTTCTTCACGATTGCTCTCTCTATCTCTCTGTCATGGATCAGAAAATAATGAGGGAAGGCTAGCTAGGGTCGGCTGCTCTCTACAGTACACTGAAAACCCTAACTTGAGAATTATCACAAAACCCCTTTGCACTATTCTTTTTGTCGCTAAATTTTTCATGCCCGGACTTTATTATCGCGACATGGTCTAAAATAAATATGTATGACAATTTATGCGCTACAAAAATTGCTAACGCGTTATTACACTATCTCGTTTCACAAATCGTCGCTAATAATAAGCGCACCGATATTCAAAATAATTGTCGCTAATTTTTTTTTAAAATGCCGTTAACACTAATTGTCGCTTAAGACCTCCATTAATATCAATA
The DNA here is from genome assembly GCA_033065855.1 of Escallonia rubra. Classification (NCBI taxonomy): domain Eukaryota; kingdom Viridiplantae; phylum Streptophyta; class Magnoliopsida; order Escalloniales; family Escalloniaceae; genus Escallonia; species Escallonia rubra. The sequence continues at coordinate 36,090 of JAVXUO010001077.1, forward strand.
ATATCTTATATCGTTAAATTATAACTCATGATTTTAAATTGTCACTAAAGATCATAACTTATGATTTTAAATTGTCCCCAACTTTGTCACTATAAGCTGCTCAGAAATAATATACAATTGCTAGGTAATAGTTCGTCGCTAAAAGTTTTAAGTTGTTAAAAGTATTTTTAGGGTTCAGGGTATTACATAATGTATAACAAGGCAATAAAAGTGGTACATATTCTTCTTCCTCCCGTGAGCTGGATGTTCGGCCTAGGGTATGCGGAATTGCATTGATGCTCGTCGCGTTTTTACTGTTTAACTTTGCCTCATCCTGCAATTTAAAGCACATTAATTAATAGATTTCAAATAAAAACTTGAATTACGTAAATAAATCTAAGTTGAGTGAATACTATAACTTCTTCACGTTGCCAATAGCTCGCCAAGGTTTGCCACTGCAGCCAATCTGCCCTTTTTTAGCTGCAACAAGTGCATTTGAAGCTGGTATATCATCCGGCTTGAAGAATTTCTTTTTTAGCGAGTATTTCTAATCTTTCCAACGGGTGTTAAGAGTACACATTATAGCAATTTTTGCAAGAGGATTATTCATTGTGAATATCTTATGTACCACAAGTACAATAGCATCAAAAAATTTCAAATAGCTTAAAACAAATTTAGGAAATGCATAACTTAATAATACCTCAATCTCCTCCCAAGCCTTTTCTTTGTCCTCCTCTGGAACATCAGCCCACTTGGTGTAATTAATTGGTAACAGCTTGCACGAACGTGCCACACAACCTATAAAAGTACCAAGCTCATGAAATGCACTAGTATTACCATGACCCCAATTGTCATAGCCTACATATTTTTGCGTCTCCCTCGCCCATATTTCAGCCCTTTTAGTGGGGCCTCACTTTTTTGATGAACTAGAACCTGCAAGAAAAGAACATATCCCAAGAAATTAGACTGGCCATTAGTCTAACATCAGACATACTGCATGATATACACATATTCACCACAGGAAAGTCCCTAAGTGTGGTCATGGAGACATATTGCTTGGTTGCAAATTAAACAATCATGTTCTTGATCACAGGCATGAATCTCGTACAGTCACACAAAAGGCATTAGAAATCAATCTATCTATGGATTACTCATTGACGTATTGGTTGAGGTATTCTAACATTTGGCAGGGAAAGAGTTCCTCATAAATCCAGTGAAAGGTATTCAGATGTTGTTGGGTTGAATCCCCATAACACATGTGGAGGATGTGTGTCGTGCCCACATATTAGACAATCATGTTCTTGATCACAGGTATGAATCTCGTACATTCACACAAAAGGCATTAGAAATCAATCTATCTATGGATTACTCATTGACGAATTGATTGAGGAATTCTAACATTTGGCAGGGAAAGAGTTCCTCATAAATCCAGTGAAAGGTATGCAGATGTTGTTGGGTTGAATCCCCATAACACATGTGGAGGATGTGTGTCGTGCCCACATATTTGTGGCGGATATATAAAGATATAATTTCATTATAAAGTATGATCTTGTCATTAATTAAATCCAAACTATCTTGACTCAAGTCATTTAAATTAAATTAATTTTGTTGCTTTGCCAGACAAAAGATAGACGAGCCACTGATTTAATTTTTCATCTATGTATGAACAACTTTTTGTATGTCACGTGTCTTCCTTTTCTGAAACATTTCATTATAGAAGGGAATTCTACAGTAACATACAATTCTCTGTTGGGGAGGCATTACACAACATGCCTAGACATATCCCACCACCCTTGAAAACAAAACCTAGTAAAATTTCTCATGCAGCTTCCATTTTAGACTTCTAACCCATTTGGTGCAAACTACGAGGGCAGCATGAGAGGCAATTTTGAGACGGCAGAAGAAGAAAAATAAATCCAATTATGGTGTTTGTACTAAATTAGAATTAGAAACACAGCCAAGCAATAACCAGTGTTGACCTTGAACCAGCCTAGTAAAGCTCTTTGGGGATCAAGATGAGTGGTCCATCCACTCTGAGGGAGGTCAAGATGACCATCCATCAACTTACAGTGCTATCAGGGCTCGATTGGAGAGGGTCTTGTAAGCGGTGTCTTTTGGTTACACTCACGAAGTTCTGTGACGTAGTACCGAGAGACCTAAGATCTATTCGCCCGTGCACCAGGACATGCGAGGGGAGGTACCCAAATAACAAAAATCAAAATTGAGGTGTATGGAAGTGTCATGGTGCGGAGAAATGTTTGATCCTTGATAGATAATGGTGCTAAGATCTTCCAAATTGAGGATTGATAATCATCAAATAGTTCAATCTCTTTATATCTTTATGTTTCTCCATAATGATCCTTCCTCCTTTTCATTTCATGAAATCAAGCCGAACATCAAGTTTCAATTTATACCTATGAATATCATGCGCAAAGTTGCAACAAACTAGTGATAAGTAACACCAACTTACCTCGGAAGCACAAATCAGCAGAGATGATTAAGAGCTATTGCTGGTGTTCCACACTACACATCAAATGATAAAGGTCAGAGAAAGATTAGAAGATTGAAAAACTGAAAATTGAACTAGAGAAAGCCTGAATTTTAAAGCTGTTCAAATTCAGTCATATGGACATAGCTCAAGCAACTTCTATGAGAATACACAATGGGTGAATTATGTAGGTCCCAATTTGCGATAGCTTCTGCAAAAATTTTATACTCTTTGACTTTTATGGAACATCTAGACACTGAATTGAACTCAAATAGTCAATACATAACGAATATGTGATGCTTGACAATCCAACCTAGCTCAAAAACAATTGTGTACACTCAACACTAACATGTTCAAACTTTGTTGTACGCATTTGCAAAATTTCAAAAGCCATTTGAGGGTGTATTCATATCTCAAAATGCAAACAATGTCGAAGCCAGCTTTCAGGCACTATCTAAAGCATACTAAAAAGAAATTCTGTGAAGATCAATGTGTTTACAAAAGAGGCAAAACAATGGCAAAAGGCTTAATTTTGCTCGGAAATACGAAATTTAAGTAGCTAAAAATCTGACCTAGTAGAATGTTTGTATGATTTGACCCAAGAAATTAAAAATTAGAGATGGTGAGGGAGAGGGAGAGAACCAGAACGGAAATTTTGTGTGTGCGTGTTTGGGTGCGTGTGCGTATCTGTGTAATAGTGCGTGCGTCTGGTGTTTCTATGTGTGTGCGTCTGTTGTGTGAGTGTGTTTCATAGAGGGGGAGATCAAGAGATAGAACCGAGAGAGGGAGATCAAGAGTCGAGTTTAGGAAGTAATCTGATTGCTTTTGCGTCCGGAGATTGTGTTTACGTCTGATTATTTGCGATCGGTGATTGTGCTTTTGCATCTGATTATAGAACCGAGAAAGGGAGATCGAGAGCCGAGGTGTGTGTTTATGTGCGTCTGATGTGTGTGAGTGTTTGTCTGTGTATCAGAGGGAAGAAGAGCAGAACCAGAGAGCCGATAGTCCGGTTGGGGGAGGTAACCTGATTACGTGAGTTCGAGTAATACAGATGGAATGCAAAAAAGTAAGAGTGTCATACCGCTGCCTAAAACTTTCTTAGCTATTATATTGGGTTTCAATTGGCACTGAGAATTTGCAGGCTTTTGGAGCGTAAAGTTTCAGCCGCGCTTAAGTCGCGAGCAAATTTTTTATGAGCTACGGCAGCGATTCACAGTAGTCGCTGCTGTATACCCTCTATACCAACGACTTTTATGGCCGCTGCTATAAACCACTGCTATATATAATATGTGCCAACAGTTTTTTGGGCTGCTACTATAGAGCACTACTATATGGCATTTTTCTTGTAGTGTTATAGAACACTCAAATCCAGCAAGTATTGAATGAGATATGCATGTTTAAAGATCAACATAAGATCTGTCCATATTTTTCTAATCAAATTCTAACACTCCATAAGCATATAACACACCATATATACACACTAACAATGAGTAAGACCATGTTCAAAGTTGCCCATATGTAAAACTCCACCTTTGACAAGATTAGGGTGTTGAACTTATCAAGAACTCCCTCTTTTGTCAAGAAGAGAACATCCAACCATCAATGTTTACTAATCTGAAAATTCTCTCCTTCTTCAAGCTCTCAAACCTCATCTCTAGTTTTTCTACAAGTAGGCATCTCCCCTCTCTCTTCTCTTTTTGTTTCTAGTTCAAAAGGTAGAAGACATGAGTCACTAAAGTTTAGAGAAATCTGCTGAGTTTTCTCCCTATAGAATTCAATGGTATTAGACCCCTTTCAAGTCTTACCAATAAGAACATGACAACCCAAATCAATTTTTAGACTTAATAAGCTTAATTAGTACTAGTTAACCTAGATTAGTAACTAAGTAATCACAATTACCTTAATCAAGATTAGGGCAAACTAATCAAGATTAGGGCAAACTAATCAAGCTTAGTCACTAACTAATCACGATTAACCTTGACTAATCCAGATTAGCATAATCACGATAAGGCTTAACTAATCATGCTTAAGACCAACTAATCAGGATTACGAATAAGCTAATCCACCAACTTGAGGTGATTCAATGCCAACACAAGCATACAACTTGTTCTACATAAATAGGTCACGAATACCACTCATATAATGCATAAGATCTTTCAATTAAGAAATATATCACGTTACATGCATAATAACAAACATTAAATGAAGTTTACAGGTACGTTAAACTAAGGTCTTCACACCTACCCCTCCATAAAAGAATTTAATCCCTAAATTCATACCTCACTAAGGAAAAAGATGGGGATACTTCTCTCTGATTTCAGCCTCTCTCTCCCATGTAGCTGCTTCAATTCCATGGTGTTCCCATAACACCTTAACAAGTGGTATGTTCCTATTCCGTAGTGCTTGTTCCTTTCGGTCCAAAATCTAAATTGATTGCTCAACATAAGAGAAGTCACTCTGAATTTGAATTGGTTCATGATGCAATATATGTGAAGGATCAGGTTCATACTTCCACAACATATATACGTGGAAAACATCATGTATATCAGCTATCAATGGTGGCAATGCAACCCGATATGCTACTGAACTAATCCGTTCCAAAATTTCAAAGGGACCAATGTGGCGCGGTGCCAGATTTCTTTTCTTTCCAAACCTGGTAACCTCTTTAGAAGGTGAAACACGTAGAAATACATGATCTCATATAGCAAATTCCAAATTTCTTCTTCTTTTACCTGCATAACTTTTCTTTCTACTCCTAGTCATTAACAGATTATCACGGATCACCTTGATTGTTTATGTGGTTTCTTGCTCTAATTCAGGTCCAAGTAACTGTCTTTCACCAACTTCATTCCAACAAACTGGAGATCTACACTTCGGCCATAAAGAGCTTCAAATTGTGCCATTTCAACGCTAGAGTGTTAGCTGTTATTGTAAGAAAACTCCACAAGTGGCAGTGGTCATCCCAGTTACCTTTCAATTCCATAGTACATTCTCGTAACATATCCTCCAAGGTCTGAATTGTTCTTTTGCTTTGACCATTTGTTTGTGGATGGAAAGATGTGCTAAAAGCAAGTTTAATTCACATTGCATCTTAAAAAGCTTTCTGAAACCTCGAAGTAAAATGAGGATCTCGTTCTGAAATAATGCCTATCGGTACTCCATGGAATCTAACAATATCTTCTATTTATATACGTGCCAACTTCTTTAAGGTGTAAGTCATAATTGTAGCAAGAAAGTGAGCAGATTTAGTAAGTCTATCAACAATCACCCAAATAGCATCATGTCCATTTCGAGTTCGAGGTAAACCTAATACAAAGTCCATGGTAATATACTCTCATTTCCATTCGGGCACGAACAACGGTTAAAGTAACCTAACTGGTTTGTGATGTTCAAACTTAAAGCCACATATCTCTTCATGTTACTCCACTAATAACTAGATTTCAGATCCTTATGCATTTTAGTATTTCTGGGGTGGATAGAATACTTGGACTGATTTGCTTCTTCCATTATCTCTCGTCTCAAACTAGCATCATTCAGAACATACATTCTCTAGCAACTCAGAGCAAACCATCACTGTGCAATGTAAAATCTGATTTAGAACTCAAACCTTTCAAAATAGCTTGTACTTCTGGATCTCGTGCTTGTGCTTCTCTAATCCTATCTATCAAAATAGGCTGCACCCTAATTTTAACAATTTGTCTTAAGTGGTCGAGGCTTCCAAACATATGCATTTTCTAACAATTTCCATTCTTTTATCATCAAGTGTGCAACCATAACTTTTCTACTCAATGCATCAGCAACCACGTTAGCTTTGCCCGGATGATATTGGATATTGCAATTATAATATTTTAGAAGTTTCATCCATATACGTTGCCTCATATTAAGCTCTTTCTGTGAAAATAAATACCTTAAGCTCTTATAGTCTGTGTACACTTCAAATGCTGCCCTATACAAGAAATAATGTCATTTATGCAAGACAAATACAATTGCCGCCAATTCCAAATCATGTGTAGGATAGTTTTGCTCATATTTTAGCTTCCTTGAAGCATAGGCTATTACATTTCCCCACTGCATTAAAACAAAATTCAAACCAACATGTGAGGCATCACTGATGATTATAAGGTTATTATTACCTTCCGGTAGAGTTAGAATAGGGGCTGAAATTGATCGTTGCTTCAATTCTTAGAAACTAGCCTCACACTTTGTATCCCAAACAAACTTCACTAATTTTTTACTAATCTTTGTTAATGGACTTGAAATCATTGAAAAATTTTCCACAAATCTATGGTAATACACTGTCAGTCCCAAAAAGCTACGAACCTCTTTCACAGTTGCCGGTCTTTGCCAATTTACAACCACTTCAATATTTACCGGATCCACGGATACACCTGCACTAGATACAATATGTCCCAAAAATCTAACTTGCTCGAGCCAAAATCCACATTTGCTAAACTTTGCATAAAATTTCTTTTCACGTAAAACTTACAACACTATCTGCAGATGGTACTCATTGCGACACCCTCAACCCTGGTGACATCATTAGGCTGAGTTATCGATTATAATCAAAATCAACCATGTGCAGAATACAGAGCAACTACACCTTCATACCTCGTTAAACGCTCTAAAATGAGTCCTTACAAAAAACTTCTTACAAACATACATCATACTGCAGCGGAAGACTTTTAAGTCCTTAAACAACATATACATTTATAATATAATACACGACTGTAGTCGTGTAACTCCTACCAACTTATCTCGCAGCTCAATCTTTGTCTTACCATTTCTCGCTTGTCTCACCTCACTCAACTTATCCCATTGCTCAACTTTTCTAGCTTGTTTCCTTTCCCTTCCTAGAGAGTTCTCATTTGTCAACCTTATAGCCCGCACAACACAACATAAGGAATGAGCACAAATCACCCAGTAAAGACAACACGTAGAGTATCGTGTATAAGTAATTCGAGAGACTCAAAGGAATAATAATCATCTCAACGATAACAATGAATCAAGAGTACACAATAAATTTCAGCAACAACATAATTTTTCAAATGATAATTTTTCTTTCGTTAGATTGAGCGGCTTCAAGGCCCAACAGAACAACATTATTGCCACCTCCTCATGGACAAGACTGACTGACGGACTGACCGACTATGCAAGTGAACACTAAAATAGGGAATTGCAAAAATAAACATCAATGAAATACAAGTCATTAAAATCATTAACATCATAACAAAATCAAATGCAATGCAACTCAGACACGACGGACTCTGCACGCCATACATCCTCTTTGCTAATGATCATATTTCACAGGCCACCCTCTTCACTTTTTATGTCCCATTATACGGGATGTTCATTACAGTCTCAATAATCAAAAGAGACGTTGTCATCAAGAAGGGAACTCAGAAAGGGTGTCTGTCCTAACCACGTTACAACTGAAACAACAAGGCTTCATCAGCGAGGCGGGCTAAGGAAAAATATTCCACCTTATGTCCTCAATAGCGCAACCCAAACGACAGATACCAGGTCAAAAGATCGACCGATGTTTCAAACATAACATAGATTTAACAAAAGCATCATTAATAGGGCGGACTCGGGAGAAATTTAACCACAAGTCCTCAACAATGCTCTTAAATAGGAGGAATATACGTCATTAATAATTACCGACTTCTGATAACCACTACACAACAGTCTCTACATAACATCATCAAACAACGACAGGGAGGACTTGGGATAAATTTGCCACGAGCCCAAAATAACATTCTTAAATATGAGAAATGTCAACTATCAATAAATGCCGACATTACACCACAACAACACATCATCTCTACGTAACATCATTAATCAACGACATGGCAGAATCGGAATAAATTTAACCACAAGTTCTCAACAACATTCATAACCAAGAGAAGTATCGGCTATCAATAATTGCCGACATCCCACAACAACCGCACAGCAACCCCTACGCAACATCATCACCAATGTCAGGTATGCTAATTGAATCGAATCATAGCATACTAGGACACGAATTATTCTTACCAAACTTCATCAATGGGGCGGACTAAGGAAAATTATTCTACTTAAGTCCTTAACAACATAATTCAAATAAACGAATACCGGTCACAATGACTACTGGTGTCGAATCATAATAATAAAAGTCTAACAAAAACATCATTAACATGGCATGCTAATCGAAACAATGAATTAACATATCAGAATCGCATTGTCCTTACCTCATTGGATTTTAACTGAAGTAACTCGCAACCTCTGATCAAAACAAGCGACATCACCTAGTCAAATAATACTCTGCTCGTTAGACATCATTCAAATTGAATATGACCAAAATACACATTTAAAGAAAATTTAATCTGCTAATTTAGAGTTCATATGAGCTCGGTACGACCAAATGAGACAATGTAGCACCCTATTAAATTTTTTTGTACGTCAATTTATCATCAACAGTTGTTTTGGGCCTTTTCGTAATATTAGAAATTTTTGGGTGAACTTAAGAAAGAAAGAAAAAAATTAGGGGGGTTTTTGTAATTTTCCTTTTAGGGTATAACCCCCCTACCCCCCCCAATGTATGTGTGTGGGGGTGTTATGGGGTCAGCCGTCCCCTAAATTTTTCTCTTCCTTTCTTTTGTTACATGGTAGAGAGAAAAAGAGGGGGGGTGTCAGAAGAAAAACAAATTCGGCAATCACATTGATTTTCAGGTAAGTCTTCTAGTCCTTTTCTTTCTAAATTATTCAATGTTTTATGGGAGTTGTAAGGGGGTGTCCATGGGGTGTGTCTGTGCACAGTGTGTGGGTTTTGAGTGATATCGTAAGGTGTTGTAGGTGGGTGTTATGGTTGCCGTGAGGTAATATGGAGTATTGTGTTATGTAAGGGAGTTGTGAGAAGGGGGTGTCCATCCGTGGTGATGGCTGCCATGAGGACATTGTGAGTGTGATTTAAGAAGGAGTCAGCCATGGTGGTCGTGACCGTGTGCTTATGAACATGTGTGAACGGGCATGGGGAGGACAGCCGTGAGTTGGTGTGTGTGTGTGTGTGACGTGTTTAATTATGTGCACGAGTGTGTGTTTTTGTGTATATGTGTGTGTGTGTGCGTGAGGCTGCCGAGAGGGAAGCATGTGTGTGCGCGTGTTGTGTGTGGGAGGGGGGTATGTATGGTGGGTGTGTGTGGGTGGGTGGGTAGGTGTGTGTAGGGGTGTGTGTCATGACTGTAACTCTGTGTGGGGGGGGTGAGGGGGGTCTGTGGGTGTAGAGAAGGAAAAGAATATGAAGTGGGTATTGGGAACATGCAGATTGGGTGGTACCCTGTGCTTGCGCAAGTGTACCACGGGCTCGCATTATGTTGAGCGCACGTGTTGGATGGCACACACTAATCGTTAGAGTGTAAAATTTTGCAATAGGATACATTAGGCTATATTAGAATTTCTAGCAAAACTTTATAATTTTCTAAATTCATTTGTATTTTTAATATATTAGGTAAGTTCAGATTTATAAAATTCATTTTGAGTCTTTAAAATCCATGATAAATTTTGGAAGAAATATAGTATTGTTTTTATAGTATAAAGAAGTCCCAGTTTAAGTTTGAAAAATTTTGGAGTTGATTTGGTATCATTACCCGTATTGTATTAGATTTAGCAAAACGAATAATTTAAGAATAGTTTTAATGCCTTTTAAATTTTGATTATAGTTTCTACAATTTTTCGTGTATTATAAAAATTATGAGATTTTATTTTTTAGCTAGAAACAATTATGGCTATTTATGGGCTTTTATTGCATTTAAAGAAATTATTTTTTATTCCAAAATATTCAAAAATTGAGAAAATTTATATTTTTATTTCATATGTTGTTTTAAGCCATAAAAATGTTTTATGAAAAATTATTATCAATTTTGGGTTGTTATTGAGCCTTGAGGAGTGTGTCGAATTTTTTGGGTATGTTGGTCATGTGTGGGCGTTGCGTTATTTCATGATTACAAGTGAGCACTATTTGGGTAGTTCATATTAGGTTTCTAGTATAGTAGCATAGATTTTGTTCAGATAAATAATTTGCCCAATTTAGGTTAAATCAAAGGATTTTTAACAAGGTTGTTTAGTTTAGCATAATTTGGATCGAGGTAATTTTCTATCCAAACCCTACTTCATCACTCTGAATTCATATGTTTTGTTCTAGCTATTTTCACGAATTCCATTAAACTCTGGTTTTATAAATTTTCATAAAAATATTTTGATTTTACGTGAAACCCTTCCTTGAACATTAAGCGATCGTTTGAAACTCTTACTAATGCTCATCCGTTTTTTCTTATTCGAGCATTATACAACATGTTGAATTATGTGTATTTCTTCTGAATATTGACATGAGATAGTAAACCTGAGACGTTATAAGGATGGTATGTTATGCGGGATGTTATAAGGTTGGTATGTTCTGTTTAGGTTGCAACTAGTACCTAAGTCAACTAGTTTTATACATATGCATATGTAGTCTGTATCTGTATGTAAGCACTGCCGGGGTGGTTTTGCGATTATATATTGCTCATGTTCAATAAGATATGCTTTTGTTTTATTGTATCTAAAATGTTTTGATATATCTATTAATATGAGGGATTGAGTTGATTCTCTTCCCCATATGTATATCAAAATGTTGTTATTCAACAAAAATCCTTTTTCAAATTGTCATTTGACTTCATATATTGTAACATCTCAAAAATCTGGACTTTCATCGCCTCAAACTCCCTGAGCATTAACTTACCACAATGCGTTAAACCTTTCAAATCCTGTTTACTGACACATACTTCCGAGCATCTAACTAGACATCAACTCAAAATCTTCAAAATAAAAAATTACAAAACTGGTTAAACTACTAGAACTTAGGCTTTTTACAAGCTCAAGTTCTTATGAAACGGGCTAACAATACCGACCCACGCAGGGGTCTTACTACACAGTAGTGGTGGGCTCTTCGGAATCTCACACAGACTCTAATTTCATTTCCAAGCATTCTTCAGCTGATCAGTGCCTACAGACGAGAATCAAACGAAGGTTGAGCTTTTGAAAGCTCCGTAAGGTCGTAGAAGGACAACCGAAGGAATTACAAAACGATTCAAAAGAATCATTACCATGATAATGTTTTTGATAAATTCCAAAACGATAATAATCAGTCATAAGTATATACAAAAAATAACCAAAGACAATCCTAGACAGACACCAAAGCAAACAATAACAACCATCCCAGTTTCGAAACGAACATTAACAATCATAACGAAATACCAACACGGTCAATCGAAGATCATTTCAAAGCCATCACTTTAAAATACAATGATGATTTTCGCAAAGGGTTTCAAAACGAACACAGATACTTCAAATGGCAATGGGGAAAGGGTTTTAGATAATCACAAACAGTTAATCATAATATGGGGAAGAGTTCCAACTCAATCCCCTCCATTCAGATATCACGGCATTCATTTGAACATCATTTTCAAAGCAATAACTGTAAGTTACAATGTAAACAAATTTAGAGATATTGATCCTGGGCAGAGGCAATGCCATTTAGGCAGTGCACAGAAAGTGTACATATGCATGATGTACGATAACTAGACCTTCTCATTAAAGTACTAGCCCTGCATAATTACGCAGGTTCAGACCCCTTATAACGTCTCTTTACATAACAGATTCCTAATTCAACATAGAAAACAACAATCATAGAGTCAACAAGAAATTCACTGCTTAACATGCAATAAAATGAGCATCCACATGCATTCAAATTACTGAAACAGTTAAGGTTTCAATGACGATTAAACATGCTTATATAATTAATCACTCAGAATTCCACAATAACCACAAACAAATAACAGAGATAAATATGAACACTTATCAAATTTAGGCATAACAATTCAGAAGAATGAATACAAACAATTATCGAATTTGTTGAGCATGTGATATAAGGCGAGCATCGATAAGATTTTCAAATAACCGTTTCAGGTTCAATGTTGGGGTTTTCTTAGCAATAACATGTTGATATCAATGCATAACTCAGTGTTCGACAATAGCCATAAATAAATCGAAAGAATACTTACGAGTACGAGTTATCGAAATAAGGGTTATGATAGGAATCCTTACTCGGGCTTCAGATAGAAACCCTTACCTCGATCCGAAGCTAAGCTAGTCTAACAGGAAATACTTTTCCTTTAACCTAACACATCAAAACACTATTTTGAGCATCCTGAAGTCATTTTTGGGCTAAAAAATATTTTAGCAAATTTTCACCCAAAAATCCCGAACCAGTGTCCGGACCGAGCGCTTAGAAATCGGTTCTGCAAAAAAAGGCTATTGACCTCAAAATGGCACGAAATTTTAGAAAATGAAAAATATCGACAATATAAGGTTTTCCTAAACTTTCAGATTAAAATAGCTTGGTTTACTATGTCAAATAATTCGGGAATTCAATATAATTGATACCCTAATTTAGCGTCCTTTAGGGACACAAAAAAAATCCCAAACTTTTTCATAGCGTACATCTCGTCAAAATAATGGGATTATTGTTTTGGATTTTGTCAAATTTTCACCCTAACTATCTAAAAAAATTCGTATAAAAACTTCCTAAATAACCCCATTTTTAGTGACAAAAACAGTTATTGTTCACGGATTAAAAGCCAATTTAACTTACCTTAGAAACACACACTTCATCCCGTATCTTTGTCCACTTCTCTGCTGAAACACATGGCCACCCAATTCACACACACACATACACTCACCACTACACACAACCACACACTCTAACACATAATTCATACAATCACACACCCGAAGCACACACTACACACATTGTCAATAACACACACTGCACACACATACTTCCCTCACTAAACACACACACACACCCCCCCCCACCTGCTACAACACACGGCTAACACACAATTCACACACCAACTCACATTACACCACACAACACATACACTACTTTTTCACACACATATGCTGCACAGCCACTAACACACGCAAAAACACACACATGCACATTGAATTTTATCCCTAACCCCGCTTAATCACACCTACACATGTGCTTAACACAACTACCTAAACATCTTACAAGAATATAACTTTAAACTCACAATTCACAAACACAAACACCAAGAATGCACATTGTCCAAAACAGGTTTTTGCCAAACTTTGAACGCCCATTTCTCCTTAAAAAATTCACCAAATTGCTCCTTGCTTTCCTTGCTGCCAAATTCTTCTTCTTCCTTTCTTTCCCTCCTTCTTAGTTTCTCCCCAATTTTCCCTTCTTCCCGAAGCTCTATTTCTCTTCAGTTTTTGTTATTTGTTCTGCTTCTTCTATTTTCTTTTGTTTTTCCTGGTTTACTATCACCTGAATTTGTTTTCATTTCATCCCCCATTTTTTAAGTTTTTAGACCTACCATTAGTTTTTAATTTAAATGATTAGTCACCAAAAATTTAAGTAAGAGGTGTCACCATCTTATGATCCATTTTCCCAAAATTTAACACATAATGCCTGACTTTCAAAAATTACAGTTTAGCCCCAAAAGTTTTCCAAAATTGTTTTAAGCTCTCATACTCTACGAATACTGGTACATTGCTCAAAATTAACGCCGTTTTTTTTTTCAGATCACCGATAGTAATTTCAAAACTCTCCAAAAAGTACCGGATATTACATTCTCCCTACCTTATAAAAAATTTATCCTCGACATTTGCTCTCGGATTTTCTATCACTTATAACGTCTAGGCATTACGCTTCTGTTGCGTAACTCTGATAACTACCACATAGTAGCTAACCTACATCTAACCTTCACACCCAAGTTCATTCAAATGACTACCCAAACGCAACAATTAAATTCTAAATCATAATGCTAACTGAAACCCTGTCAGGCAATCACTTCGCTCTAACTGTTCCAGAACTTCACGAACGATGACTTAGCTAATACGAACTCACTGAAGTGAATTTACACCATTCTAAACTCAATGCATCTAAAACGAATTAAATCGATCTCTAATCCAATATTCATCCATTGTGTTATACAGATAATATAGCATATTATACTTTTGTACAATCCACTTAATAATAGCGAGCTTAACTTCAAGCTCAAGGTCCACTACAATACTAAGCGATGGTCATATGTGACATGCGCTCTACAACATCTAACATGGATAGGATAACCAATTCCTATAAGCACTTACACCTCACAGAAAGACGAAAAACTAACCACTATGGTTTCGCTGCGCACTCTGATGTCTCAACTCAAACGAGTCCAACTGTTACCTAATTTATCACAGAGAGATGTGTTACCTTTATAGAGCACAAAATATGATTCTACACTCGCACGTCTTTCACTTTTATTAGAGTTTAAGGCTCTAAGTTATCTCGCTACTTATGATTCACAATCACATTCTTTAGAAACATCTTATAATTTTATCCTTCAATTATCTATTTTGATTAAACATTTAAAATCTTTCAATTTATAAAGGCAATAATAGACAAAGCAAATAATATGTGGTCTATTATTGCTTGTTCAGCCAAATCTCAACCTTATACCAAATCACCAACTAGATTGTCCAAATCTAATCCACGTTCTCAGAGTTTACTCTCACTCACCGATCATCTAAGGTTTAGGAGTCTACATGATCTCAAGTTTCAAAACATTTGAGAATAGAACACAACAAAATTTCGATAATTAGATTAGCTACAAGCAGCAATTATGCATGTTACCATTTTGGAACATACCAAAACATATTAAACAAACACCGATCACAAAGAAATAGTGATGGTTATACAACAAAGCATCTGACCTTAATCACAACAAACAATGATCTCAATCAAGCATTCAGGAACCAAATGACAACAATAATCACGACCGGGTGATCAAAATGCAGAAATCTTTAACAAAATTATTATACCTAATGGCTCTCGAGATTCAAAAATATGAATATACGATATTCCAAAAAGCGACGAGTACATAAACGATGGTATAGGTATGACGAAACAAAGTCAACCCAATGACTCAAAGCAATTGCGATCGATAGAAGTTATTGGTCCTAAATAGGATTCGTAGCTTTCCCATGGCCAGTGCGTCTAATACTATCCCATTAAGTCCAAATAGATTTGAAAAAAGCAGATAAATATCCTAGAAAAAGAATAAGACGACTCAGTATGAATGACATCTTCTCCGCAGAGTAAGTTGGCATTCAATTAAGTCACAATTGAACTCAACATACAAAAGAATGAACGAGATGACAAAGTAGGATTCACACTTCTTATTGTACTCTCAACCAATTTTTGGATTTAACACCAGTCGTTACTCAAAAGTGCCACTCTCACTCATAAATCAACTCACTAACTTAATTATTACTCACTCCTTACGAGCTCCCAAACACTACTATTGTTTCCCTTAATAATCTACGATATGTAATTAGAGGATACCCAATCCCTTCCTAGTATGATATCAAAGTCTCTAACAGCAAATGGGATGAGATCCCCAAAAAGATCTCTATCTGCTATACAGACAGTATAATCACAGAGAACTGTAGAATAGTCAAAGACTTTCCCAACGGAGTGCCTATCTCAAGATCAGTTCATAAAGGATGGGTTTTCACCCCGAATTGCTATGCAAAAGTAAAGGATACGAAGGATATAACGTTCTAGAATCAAACAACATACGAGCATCTAATGGTTGACCTGTAGTGTACCCGACACCACATCATCGGGTGTAACAACATCCTGAACAGACATTGAATAAAGTCTAGCTGATGATCTGGGCATCTGCCCTTAATGGATTTGAGACTGTTGGGTCTGGCCCTACGCCTTTGTCCTCTTCCCTGACGAGGAATACTACTTGTCTATGCACTAATTATAGGTGTGGGATGAAAAGATGACTGAATATTTCTAATAATTGGACAGTCTCGAACTTGATGCTCCACATTGCCACACCTAAACCATCCTTCGGTAAATCTGTAGCATGACTTACCACCATGAACTCTCCCACACATGACACATGGCATGGCAGGAAAAGCTGACCCGCCACCCTGACCAGTGCTCGGTGAAGGTCAAACTCCAAAACTCCGCGATGATCCAAATCTAGTACTCTGAACCGGTCGAGTACCTACATCATGTGCTCCTCTGAATCTGATACTCTGCCCAGATCTAAATCCCTAAGCCGATGCAGGCCTGAATTCCTGACTCTGCTTCATCCTGGGGCCTTGGGTTCCTTGCTTTGTTGACAGTGTAAACTGCCGATACTTGTCAGCCTCCGTAAATCTGTCCTGGAAACACGCTTGCCTAGCTCTCTTCTGTCTACCCTGCCTCTATTAATACCATTCTCTGTTGTTGGACTTGGATTGCTCCAAAGCACGTGCCAAGTCTACACATTTCCATATAGCTCGTTAACCGGGCAGAGATCATTACATCCCTCAATCTAGGCCTAAGGCCCCACTTAAACTTCCGACATTTATTTCCTTCTGTTAGCAACATCCTTATTACAAATCTGGCGAGGTGTGAAAACCTCATTTTAAATTCATTACCTATTCTTGATATGTTTGCCTCACATTGACAAATTTCTCTCGACCTCTGTTCACGATAACTCGTCATGAAATACCGGATGAAGAAAAATTCCCTTAATTGTTTTCAAGTCATCTCATCCAACTATTGATGAGTCAAACTCATTTCCACTATTTTTCACAACTAATCAGCCTCATCTCTCAATTTATAGATAACAAATTCAACCTTTTGTCTCTCACTGCAGTGAATGGCTAAAAAAAAATTCATTTCATTAATTCAGTTCTCTGCCTCCATAGGGTCTAATGACCCCTCTAAAGCTAGGCGCGTTTTGTTTGGTAAATTCATACAAGGTACTCTTGGCTTGAGGTTGTACCTATGGTTGAATCGGATTATGTACTCTTTGTTGCTGGTTTGCCAGATTCTGTATCATCGAGGTCAGAATTTGGTTCGTAGTGTTCAAAATCGCAACCATTAGTTATGGGTTCTGTTGTTCTTTCCTATTACGTCGAGGTACCTCTCTATCTGGGACCTCTTGGACCTCCATACTATCTCCACTACCAATGCTATGAGTGTGAACCATACTAGCACAATTAAAAGTTATCGGTGTTATACTAACACATGTCTATTGAACAGTACAATTACAAATTAAAGGTACCTTAACTCTACCATCATCCTACCCCACTTTCATTAACCGAAATACGATTCTACAAAATCGTGTTACTTCTACTCTGTGGTTCCGTGCCTATAGAATCATAGACCTAAACTCTTAATACCGCAAGACCGAACTGTTCTGATACCAACTGTAACATGCTGGAAATCAAGAGCTCCATCGCCCCGAACTCCCGGAGCGTTAACCCTACCACAACGCATTAAACTTGTCAAATCCTGTTTACTGACACATTCTTCCGAGCATCTAACTAGACATCTCAAAATCTTCAAAATACAAGATAACAAAACTGCTTAAACTTAAACTACTAAAACTTAGGTTTTTTACAAGCTCAATTCTTATAAAACGGGTTAACAGTATCGGCCCATGCAGCGGTTTTACTACACAGTAGTGGTGGGCTCTCTAGAATCTCACAAAGACTTTAAACCAATTTCTGATCATTCTACAGTTGATCACTACCTGCAGACGGTAATCAAACGAAGGATGAGCTTTTGAGAGTTCAGTAAAGTCGTACAACGACAACTAAAGGAATTATAACATGATTCAAAAGAATACGTTCTATGATAATGTGTTAAAACATTTCAACAGTCATAAACAGTTTGACAAATTCCAAAACAATCATAAACAGTCATAAGTATATACCAAAAATTACCGAAGACAATCCTAGACAAACACCAAAACAAACATTAACAACCATCCTAGTTTCGAAATGAACATTAACAATCATAACCAAATACCAACAGGGTCAATCGAAGATCATTTCAAAGCTGTCATTTTAAAATACAATGATTATTTTCCCAAAGGGTTTCAAAACAAACACATATACTTTAAAGGGCAATAAGGAAAAGGGTGTTAGATAATCACAAATAGTTGATCACGATATGGGGAAGAGTTTTAACTCAATCCCTTTCATTCATATATCAAGACATTCATTTGAAAATCATTTTCAAAGCAATCATTGTAAAACAATGTAAACAAATTAAGAGATAATGATCCTGGGTAGAGGCAATGTCATTTAGGCAATGCACATAAAGTGTATCTATGCATGATCTACAATAACTAGACCTTCTCATTAAGGTACTAGATCTGCAGAATTACGCAGATTCAGACCCCTTATAACGCCTCCCCACAGAACATATTCTCAAGTCAACACTGAAAACAACAATCATAAATCAACAAGAAATTCACTGCTTAACATGCAATAAATGAGTATCCACGTGCATTCAAATAACTAAAACAATTAAAATTTTCAATGACAATTAAACATGATTATATATTTCATTACTCGGAACTCCAGAATAACCACAAACAAATAGTAGAGATAAATACGAATAGTTAGCTAATTTAGGCATAACAATTCAAAAAAATTATTGAATTTACTCAGCATGTGACACAATGCGAGCATCGACAAGATTTCCAAATAACCGATTTAGGTTCAATGTTGGGGTTTTCTTGCCAATAACATGTTGATATTAATACAGAATTCAGTGTTCGACAATAGCCATAAGTAAATACGAGTACGAGTTATCGAAATAAGGGTTCGGATAAGAATCCTTACCTGGGCTTCAGATAGAAACCCTTACCTGGATACGAAACTAAGATAGTCTAACAAGAAAGTCTTTTGCTTTAACCCAAACAGAACAATCCAATTACTAGTATTCCCCTCACTAGGTATGTATAATTACCAAAATGCCCCTTATATGTAAAATTATCAAAAACGCCCCTCTCATACTTAAATTACCAAAACATCCTTCCCGTAAGTAAAATTACTAAAATATCCTTACCGTATGTGGATTAGTACCTTTTTATAGGTAAAATGATCAAAATACCCCTTGGGATTCCTTTCACCGGAAAAATCTGGAAAACACATCAAAACACTGTTTTTAGAATCCTGAAGTCATTATTGGCCTAAAAAGTATTTTAAAAAAATTTCAGCTGAAAAACTTGAACCGATGTTCGGACAGAGCGCTCAGAAGTCGGTTCTGCTAAAAATAGCTATCTGTCTTGCAATGGCACGAAATTTTAGAAAATGAAACATATCAGTAATATAAGGTTTTCTGAAATTTTCAGATTAAAATAGCTTGGTTTGCTATGTCAAATAATTTGGTAATTCCTTATAATTGATACCCTAATTTAGCATCCTTCACGGATACCAAAAAATCCTAAACTTCGTATTGTCAAAATAATGGAGGTTATTGTTTTGGACTTTGTTAGATTTTGATCTTAACTATTTGTAAAAATTCGTATAAAAACTATCTAATAACCTCCCCCCCCGGCGTAGTGATAAAAACAGTTATTGTTCACGGATTAAAACCCACACTAACTCACCTTAGACACACACACACACTTCATCCCCTACCTATATTGAAGCACATGGACACCCAATTCACACATACACTCACTGCTACAGACAACCACACATGCCAACACATCCAGCACACACTCTAACACGCAATGACACACATATTCACACACCCGAAGCACACACTACACACATTGCTAATAACACACACTACACACACATACTCCCCTCACTGAACACACACACATGCTACAATACACGGCTAGCACACAATTTGCACACTAACTCACGTTACACCACACAACACACACACACATTACACTGCTTTGAAAATACGCGCGCGCGCGCACTGGTGTTTTACACACATATGCCGCACAGCCACTAACACACATATGCACATTGAATTTTATCCCTAACCACACTTAATCACACCTACCCACAACTACCTAAACAATCTTACACGAGTATAACTTTAAACTCACAATTCACACAAAAACACCAAGAATGCACATTGTCCAAAATAGGTTTTTGCCTAACTTTGAGCACCCATTTCTCCTTAAAAAATTCACCAAGCTCCTCCCTGCTTTCCTTGCTGCCAAATTCTTCTTCTTCCTTTATTTCCCTCATTCTCAGTTTTCCCCCGATTTTCCCTTCTTCCTGAAGCTTTATTTCTCTTCAGTTTCTATTCTCTATTCTGCTTCTTCTATTTTCTTTTGTTTTTCCTTGTTTACAGTCACCCGGATTTGTTTTCTTTTAATCCCCATTTTTTAAAGTTTTTAGACCTACCATTAGTTTTTAATTTAAATGATTATTCACCAAAAATTTAAGTAGGAGGTATCACCATCTTATGATCCATTTTCCCAAAGTTTAACACATAATGCCTAGCTTTCAAAATTTACAGTTTAGCCCCCAAAGTTTTCAAAATTACATTTTCCAAAAATTGTTTTAAGTTCCCATACTCTACGAATACCCGAGCATTGCTCAAAATTAATGCCCATTTATTTTTTGGGTCACCGATAGTTATTTTAAATTGCTCCAAAAAGTACCGGATATTACATTCTCCCACCTTATAAAAATTTCGTCCTCGACATTCGCTCTGGGATTTTCTATCACTTATAATGTCTGGGCATCAGTGGCAGACCTATGTTTGTACCCCGGGGGTGGGGGGTGGGGGGGCTAATGTACCCCCCCTTAACTTCTCAATTTTTTTTTACATTTGGGGGTCTGCAACAATGCAGTCTCTCACACATACCCAAACCGTCGATGGTAGACACCACCCCTAACGGCGACACACTCACATGCTAACACGGCAACCGGCAGGGCTCCTGCCTCGTCCAGTCGACTCTCTCTATTGAGCACGGAGTGGAGCCGTTAAAGGAGACGACGAGGATGGATGAGGTTTTCTTCTGTTCAGATCTGGAAGTATCAGTGACCAACGAGTGGCAACGACAGGGCGAGGACTCTGTCGGCCAAGAACCCACTACCGGCGACGAAGCGTTGACGACCGGTGACTGGCAATTTAGGTACGCATTATTGTCAATTGATCATTTGCTTTTCGAAATTGAGCATTTTAGATTGTTGATTGAGCATTTCAAATTGTTAATTGAGAATTTCAGATTGTGGATTGGGATGATTTCCTAAATTGATTACTATTTGCTATTTTCCTAATTCTTGTCTAATAACGTCCATGCATTGCTTGGCAAAAGACATTATTGCTCAGTTTCACATAATTGCTCAACCACGTTTGTACTTCTTAACATCTTTTAGGGCAGAAAGAATCATGGCTTGTAAAATTAGCACTGTAAGCTGCATGAGAAAGCCCTCTTAAATTGTCATCAGGGTACTGCTTTTGGAACTTC
This sequence comes from Escallonia rubra, assembly GCA_033065855.1. Lineage (NCBI taxonomy): Eukaryota > Viridiplantae > Streptophyta > Magnoliopsida > Escalloniales > Escalloniaceae > Escallonia > Escallonia rubra. The sequence goes on from JAVXUO010001077.1 coordinate 57,891, forward strand.
GTGTTTCGTGCTTGCTCTTCCTTCTTGAATGTGCCAAACATGGGATGAAAACTCATGTTCCTTTGCCTTCCCTTCTGTAAGCTTGCTCATAGAAACCATGTGATTGTGTGTTTGGATGAGTTTCTTGAGAGAATGCCTAAAGATTCCCAGTAATAAAGTTAGATAAGTAAACCAAATATTGTTGATCTCAGCCGAAATTTCAAGTTGGGTAGTGAAAGCTACAATGAATACCAAGAACACCAGTTTTTTTCATGGTTAACAAAGAGATGTAAAGGAGATGAGAATTTGGAAAGAAGCTGAAGGATAATGAGGAAGAGGGCCTCTGTCAAACACATTAAAATTGCCCAGATAGCAAAGAAAAGAAAACAAATTTGGTAAATTATCCGCTGTTAAATTGAGTACAACGGTTACACTTTATCAGATCTTGGAAATGAAGCTGAGCACATAGTTCAGGAAGAACCGTATACAGAATATCCCTTCTTGGTGATTAATATGATCCCTTAACTCTTTATCATGCAGAATGTAAAGGTTGCTGAACCATACGATTCAAATCGTTGCTTTTATTTGGTTTTACTCAATCAACAAAGTACCTATTAGACATTGAAGCTACGGTTCAAATGTTTGATCTTCGGCACGCCATCGAGTAGTTATTTAGTGCTTTCATTTGTAAACACTTAAATATCTATTTTGTATTCACTTTTTTTGTGCGGTAAAGATTTTTTAGTGGCTCTTATGAAATTTAATAAGACCTTTTGGATGAATTTTAGTATTTTTTTTGGTGTATTATCAAAAAGTATCTCTGTTTTTATGTACTATTTTACTTATAAAAGAATTTAGTGATTTCAATATATTTTTAGCACCCCCTGGAGTGAAATCTTAGTTCCCCCACTGCTAGACACTACGCTTCCGCTGCATGACTCTGATAACTACCACATAGTAGCTAAGCTACACCTAACCTTCGCACCCAAGTTCAATTTGATGACTACCTAAACGCAACAATTAAATTCTAAATCAAAATGCTAACTGAAACCCTGTCAGGCAATCACTTCGCTCTAACAGTTCTAGAACTTCACGAACGATGACTAAGCTAATACGAACTCACTCCAAATAATTGATTCAGGTTCAATGTTGGGATTTTCTTAGCAATATCATGCTGATATCAATGCATAATTCAGTGTTCGACAATAGCCATAAGTAAATCGAAAGAATACTTACGAGTACGAGTTATTGAAAGTCTTTTACTTTAACCTTAACGGAACAATCCAATTACTAGTATACCGTATATGCTACGATATTATGAATTAAGTACTGACTCATACATACTCCCAGAACAGCCCCCTCATCGAGTATGTATAATTACCAAAATGCGCATTATGTGTAAAATTACCAAAAACATCTCTCTCATAATTAAATTACCAAAACATCATTCCCGTATGTAAAATCACTAAAATATCCTTACCGTATGTGAATTTACGCGAAAGTACCTTTTATAAGTAAAATTACCAAAATATTCCCTAGAATTCCTGGCACCAGAAAAATCTTAAAAACACATCAAAACACTATTTTGAGCATCATGAAGTCATTTGTGGGCTAAAAAGTATTTTAGCAAAAAAATTTACCCGAAAATCCTGAACCGGTGTCCAGACCGAGCGCTCAGATGTCGGTTCTACTAAAAACAGCTATCGGCCTCGAAATGGCATGAAATTTTTAAAAATGAAACATACCAGTAATATAAGGTTTTCTTAAATTTGCTAAATAATTCAGGAGATCCTTATAATTGATATCCTAATTTAGAGTCCTTCGCAGACACCAAAAAATTTCAAACTTTTTCACAGCGTACCTCTTGTCAAAATAATATGGGTTATTGTTTTGGACTTTGTCATATTTTGATCCTAACTATTTGTAAGAATACCTAAATAAACCCCCCCCCCCCCGTGACAAAAACAATTATTGTTCGCTGATTAAAACCCACACTAACTCAGCTTAGACACACACACTTCATCACCTAGCTTTCTCATCTTCTCTGTCGAAGCACATGGCCACCCAATTCACACACACACGCAACCACACATGCTAACACATCCAACACACAATTACACACATTCACACAATCACATGCCTGAACCACCACTGTCAATAACACACATTGCACACACATACCTCCCTCACTGAACACACATATAACTCTGCTACAACACACGAAAAACACATAATTCACACACTAACTCATACTACACCACCCAACACATACACTACACTGCTTTGAACACACACACGCGCACGCGCGCGCGCAAAAACACAAAATAGCACACTGCTGTTTCACAAACATATGCCGCACAGCCACTAACACACACATGCACATTAAATTTTATACCTAACCTCACTTACCACATCTACCCATGCGCTTCACAGAACTACCTAAATAATCTTACACGAATTTAACTTTAAACTCACAGTTCACACACACAAACACCAAGAACACACACTGTCCAAAACAGGTTGTTACCTAACTTTGAGCGCCCATTTCTCCTTCAAAAATTCACCAAGCTGCTCCATGCTTTCCTTGCTGCCAAATTCTTCTTCCTCCTTTCTTTCCTTCCTTCTCAGTTTCTCCCTTATTTTCCCTTCTTCTCGAAGCTCTATTTCTCTTCAGCTTCTGTTCTCTATTCTGCTTCTTCTATTTTGTTTTGTTTTTCCTTGTTTATTGTTCACCCGAATTTGTTTTCTTTTAATCCCCCTTTTTTTGTTTTTAAACCTACCATTAGTTTTTACTTTAAATGATTAGTCACCAAAAATTTAGGTAGGCGGTATCACCATCTTATGATCCATTTTTCTGAAATTTAATACATAATGCCTAGCTTTTAAAATTTGCTATTTAGCCCCAAAGTTTTCCAAAATTATAAAATGACCCCAAAAGTTTTCAAAATTATGTTTGTACCTCAAAATTATTTTAAGCTCTCATACTATTAAAATACCCGAGCATTGCTCAAAATTAACGCCTATTTATTTTTTGAGTCACCGATAGTTATTTTAAACCTCTCCAAAAAGTACCGGATATTACATATATAATCATTCGATTCGTACTGTTTGGACTTTGATCGATCTTACTAGTTCTCAAAAGCTCACTCTCGTTTGATTTCCTTCTGTAGGTAATGATGACCAGTAGATGCTTGGGGTGGGTTTAGAGCCTGAGTGAGAAGCTTGATTATTTATGATTATTTTATTTAGTAGGACTCCTGCATAGGTGAATACTGTTTAGCTCTTTCTATAGAAAGCTTATTTCAAAGAAATTAAGATATTGCACGGATTAGAAGCGTATACATATATATATATATATATATATATATATATATATATATATATATATATGGGGAAAGCAAATATAAGGCTAGCATCACGCAAGTTGCGTGAGGCTAGCGACTAAAACTACGTAGTTTTGGATAAAAAAACATAATATTTCTTTTCTTTTTCTCTCTCTCCCTTCTCCCTATTTTCCTTTATTTCCCTTCTCTCTATGGCCACCATTCAGAACCCACCATTCTCACCCCTCTGCCATTGAACACAGAACCACCACTTTAGAAAACCAACCACCATCACCATGCTCGATCGCCAGTCTCCGTCACCAGCCAGCCTCCATCGTCGGCGACGCTCACAAATCCATATGGCAGACCACCCACCACTCTCACCATCAAAAACCATCGCCACCATACATGAACCCAACCACCACCACCTCTCACGATCCCGTCGCCAGGCACCCTTTCTCTCTCTTACATTCCAGATTGTGCCAACCTTCACGACTGGACTTCGTACCAGTAAGCCCTGTCCACTGCAATCTGTTTCCACCGCCTACACCATACACAACCACCACAGGTTCCACCGTCCACGAGCATTGGGGTTTCATCAGCTTGCAAGCCCTAATAAATGAGTCAACCTCCATCATCAGCGGCAATGGAGCTGGCAATTGAGGCTGACAATGGGGCAGCATGTGTTTGTATAAATGCCCGAAAAATATCAACGCAAAATCCATTTCGTTATTTGTTATAGTGAAGTGAAGATAATCAGAGTGCACAAGTTCGAGCTTTCGAATCGATCCAACGCAAAACCCATCAATTCATTCAATTTTGAATCTTTATACAAAGAGTTTAATCAAATCGAAGTGTATGATTTTAGCAACTTAATTGCACTGATTTGCATTATTGTGAGATGTGGTGGTGGGAGAGAGCAAGGGCAGTGATCAATTTCAAATGGTGGTGGTGGCTTGAGTTTCATGGTGGGTGGCCTGCAACACTTGTTTACAAGGGTTACAGATGGTGTTGGGTTTGAAGTGTGTGCGGTGGTGTTAATGGTGGTGGTGTGGATTTGGGGTTACAGATGGTGTTGGGTTTGAAGGTGGTTGATGAGGATATGAGTGGTTTTGTGGTGGTTGATGGTTTAGCTTTGGGGTGCTAGTGGTTCGTCCTACGAAGTGAAAGGGGGCTAAGGGTGCTGGTTTCTATATGTTGGCGACAAAGAAAAAGGGAGAATGGAGACACATGGAGAGGAAAAAAGAGAAAACGAAAAGAAAGAAATCTTTCAAAACTACGTCGTTTTAGTCGCTAGCCTCACGCAACTTGCGTGAGGCTAGCCTTATATTCGCTTTCCTATATATATATATATATATATATAAAGTGAGTGAGTGAGTATTTTAAATCTCTGAAAGTTCGGGGTGTTAATGTTCGGGACTTTCGGGTCGTCATAGAAAACAATTATGAAAGGGGTGGCGAGATAAAATAATGCCATTAGCAGTGCACGTGGCTAAAGCCACCGTGACGAGTTACACATCAAAGGTTGGGGGCTGATTCCAAATGAAAGTTAGTTTGTTGAATGTAAGGGAGAAAACAACTTTGTCCAAACTATGCACATTAGACGATGGAGGAACGGGGTTAAAATAATGGTAAACAATTTCATATGATTACAAGGACATAAATGAACGTTATCAGTTGCCATCAAGTTTCAAAGCATCAGCTGGCAGCTAGTTTCAAGGCATCCAGTTAAGATTCGGAATAAGGTATCAGGTTTGATAATGCCGCCCCAAAGCAATAAAAGCAATCAGACAGAGTGAGGGTGACAGAGCCTATTTACCGAGATGAGTTTACCTGTGAACTCAAAACACTTTAGCAGCAAACACGAACGCAAAAGGAACAAAAGATAATCGTGATTGATATTTATAAACGAAATACGCAGCAGGTGTTTACATTATACAAAATCAAAGTTAAACGAATCTAACAAGTCCAATATAATTAAATGAAACCTTATAAACATAATATTGATTGGTCCAATGCTGATCCATATTTCAAATAGTAACCCCTACGTCTACTTGCACAATTTTAAGTGCAAAGTCTTGATCTTCTCAAAAACTTTGTTTCAGAAACCCTACTATAGAATTAACAAGAATTTCAATTAAACTCTAACAATCACAACAATCTATGTGGTTCTTACTAATAACCTCAATCTCAATATCAAAACAAGCTCTTACCTTAAAGTAATGACCAAAATCTCAAGATGTCTCTTCCTAGAGATATTTGGAGACTCTTCTAAAGTTTGTTGTGCTCATAAGGAATATGTATTGTATGTAAAGCATCAGAAACATAAAAGAAATATAATTATATTTCTAAAACAATTAGAATTGTAAAATACACATTACGTCCAAAATCTCTAATTTTCTAAATGGGCCAAACTAAAGCCCAAATTTACATTGGGTCGTCTAATCCCAAAAATATAACCCACTTTTAAAAAAAATGAATTATTTCATAAGCCCATGGACTAAGAGAGAAAACTACGAAAACGCCCTTCATGACTAAAGTCAATTTTTTTTTACACATATAAATATCTGGGGTATAACAATCGCAACCAGCAATAATTTCAAAAATTTATATTAGGTTGATTCCTGAACAAAAAGACCTTTGGAAAAAAAAATCTTTTACTTTTGAATATCCCCTCCAATACTAAAATGCGCACAAGGCGACTAAAATTACTAAACAAAACAAATGACACTGAAATGCTTTGACATTTTAGACACTGAAATGTCTCAGCAGCACGAGGTTACCATAAAATTTTTAGAACTTAATAATTTGATTTAATATTTTTAATAAATTAAAATCCTTTCTTTGATAAAATCAATACCCTTTGTCGATGACAAAAGGTTCAAGAAAACTCCACGACATAGATTTCTTAAAAAAATATGGGTTAAACTTTTGCGCTTAGCCAAAATCGGAGCAGAAACTACTTTTTAAAAATAAAATCTAGTATGTTAGGAAATTATTGACTTTTAACGACAATTTTCCATCTTCTCCTTCCTCAAGAACCCTAATCCACCACACCAGTACACATATCTTCACCCAATCGAACCACCAAGCACACACACACGTGCGCGCGCGCTCGCGCACCCACCCACACACACACACAACACCCACCATTTAGCCTCCACCTCCCACCCCCCCCCCAGTGTGTTTAAACACATACACAACCATCACATAGCACACATACACCTGCACACAGAGCTCACATGAAAAAATACGCACACCCACCAAAGTATTGAATATATTCACGTACACATGCACACACCTTACAAACAACCCATCCTACACACACACACACACCTGTTTATATTCACGTGCACATGCACACACCTTACTCTCACACACACACCCCACACCTTTGCACACATACACTGAATTTAACACAAACACATGCCACACACCAAAACACACATACGGTATATGTTCACACACACACACACACATGCACACACCTTACTCATCGCGCACACCCCCAACACACGCTCACTGAATTTCACACATAAATACACGCGCACACATCAAACACACACAGTCTATACACTGATTACACACACAAACACGTATCAAACTTGTCAATTATCACTTAGTCTCACGCAAAATCTATGAAATTAACTAAATTCGGCCAAGCTTACATTTACCAAATTTCCCAATTTTCAGTCATAGCTGTTGTATGCCAGTATATCTTTCCATCTCTCCAGATTTTCTTTTCCTTCGTTTGTACCCCTAAATCCCTTCCCTTTATATAGCATGAGAGCCCTTATTTCCTAATGATCAACCTCCCTCAACCCCAACACATTTTCATGCAAGAAGCACTCTCTTAAAAGGGAGAAAAATGGCTGCTTTAGGCCGCCACGCCTGCCAGAGTAAACTTCCACCACCACTGTGTAACATCACCCCCATTATTCCAAATAATACTAACCCACCATAACGCCATCTGATTCTCCTATCGAAAACCTGATTCTCCATTCCTCTTTTTGTCTAATTACGCAAGAGTAGTGTCAAGGTTTACGAAAATCGAAGCCCTCATCGCAAAAATATGGATCAAAGAAAGGTAGTTAGCTTCCTATTCTTTGAAGGCAACTTATATTAAAGGTCGTAGTCTTTGAGATACATTCGACGCAACCACTGTTAACCACCTCTCCCACCCTCTTGACATGCATCGTCCACACACATAATTAATACTCAAAATGAAAAAGAAATTAAATCTACAAAATCGGTTTTAACAATCGAAAATCCGTCATTATCACCATTTAACAACACTCTTATCGAGGTTCGATGTCTTATTTCATTCTATTTTATCTCATATATGGGGTTTCTTAAATTGCGGGGGCTACTTGTGATCAATCCCATGAGTGGATGTTGATGTTTTTTTAAGTTAAATTTGAGAATGATGATTTATAAGAGGGATGGGGTAGTTCTTTCGATGGATACAGAGTAGACAAAGCTAATTTCCATGGGAAGACAAAATAAAGTATTGTGATTCAACCATATCAAAAAGTTTGGTTAAAGTTGTAAAGGGCAATTACAGCTATAAAAGAGCAATAGTAAAGAACCAAAAGTCAGGGTTGAGTAGTCATGATGTTATTTACTTCTCTTGCAGGTGATGTCAAAAGCTGCTCTGGATTGTCCTTAACTATCTGGATCTGGTCATTTGTACAGTAGCAAACTTGGATAAAATGATATTCTTGTAGAGCCAAAAGAATATCCTTCAAAAGTGCAGTATAATGAGCATTAGCTGCTCTAGATGTCTGAATTATAGAAATAACGAATTTATAATGAGTATAGAGAGATAAATGTAAAAAACATAATTAGGTAAGCCATATAAGACAGATGAGCAGGCTTTTAAGACCCGCTTCTTTATGACAGTTAGCATAAAATATTCTTTGAAAAATATGCAAAGACTGGGGGTTGGTAGAATTATTTACAAAGATGTAAAGGATGAACTGTTGATTAAGTGTATCGAAGTGGAAACCTACAAAAGTTGATGAGGTGTTTAAAGAGGGGCATTGGCATTTTTGTGCGAATTGAAAAATGGGTTTTGAAGGAAAGAAGGTGTTATGGGGTTGGGGGTGCAAGGGTTTTTGGGTGATAGAAATAGGTTTTTAAAGAGCAAGCCAGTAAGAGCTATTGAGAATACTTCTCTGGTTTAGAATTCATTCAGGAGACCAGTCTAAATTTTGAAAAATCACCAAATTTCAAGAATTCCAGATAACCCAAAAGAAATAAAAATTATATAACGAAGTCATGATAAGCTGGAAGAATTAGGTGTGGAGAGCCAAGAAATAAGCCATTCCCGAAATGTGACATAATCAACATTGTTTGGGACATACATATTTATCGAGAGTCAAACCGGAGTAATTTTTGTGCAGTTGAGGAAGAGGTGGACCCCCGATTCATCCGAGGTGAGGCAGAGAGGGCAAATATGGGATTGGGTAATGCCTAATTAGTTAAGGAATTTTCTGGTATGGAGTCTGTCAAGTAATAATTGCCAGAGAAAGAAAGAGATTTTGGAGGGGAGATTTAAAGACCATACGACTTTCCAAGTTTTTTCCTGGAAGATAGGTAATTTGGAGTGCTGAGGCTCAAGGCAGAAATGTTTTCTTGTTGTATAAGAAATTATAAGCCGAAAAGATAAAAAAGACAGGAGAAGAGTTGTGATGCCATAAAGGAAGATTAGGGGATTCTGACAAAGGTATATGGATTCCAACAATTCTGTTTGCAATCTGACGAGGGAAAAGATTGATGATATAAGAATAATTCCATATACCATCCGAAATAAGGTCAGAGACTTTGAAAATGTTAAGGGCTCTAGAAATAAATAGAGAAATAGATTCGGGAGGGTGGTTTGGGATCCAAAAGTCTTTCCAAATGTTAACAGACTGACCATCTCCAATTTCCTAAAAAAGTACCTTGTATAAGAACTTTGAAGCCTGCCTGGAGACCTTTCCAGGCCCAAGAGGAGGAACCGGTGAGAGAGAAGTGTAGAGGACCATGTTTTTTGTAGTATTTGGATTGAATTTTTTTTGCAATGAGGCAATCTGATTGAGCAAGGATTTCTCAGCTGGATTTGGCAAGAAGAGCTATGTTAAAAGTTGAATGTCTTTGAAATCTGGGCTGCCAAGGGATTTGTCAGCACATAGGGAGAGCCAGTTTACAGGATGAAATCTCTGTTTTGAGAAATCTCCAGACCAGAAGAAAGCGCTGAAGATAGAGTTAAGCGTGGCACAAAAATAGACAGGGAAATGGAAGGCCTGCATGTGGTAAACTAGAAGAATGCTTAAGACAGATGAGATGAGAGCGGCATGATCAACTTTGTTTAAGAGAATGTCGTTCCAACTGGCATAACGAGATTGGACTTTAAGAAGGAGGGATTAAAAGTAGGCCTTATGGGTAAAGACAATGTAGAGAGAGGTACCCTGGAGGGGATCACCTTGTCTGTTTCCACGTAGGGGTCAGATTCTTCTGGAAAGGGAGCCATTAACTATTACTGCATAGGAGACTGTAGTCACACATTGCATGATGAGCTTAATCCAAAAAAAAGGAAATTGAGCTTGTGAAGGACCGCTAGAATGAAATCCTGATTCAGACGATCAAAAGCCTTGCTCATATCAATTTTAAAAGCTGCAAGACCTGTGTTGACATATTTTTTTTGGTGTGGATCATGTTGGTAAGCTCTTGGGCCATCAAAATGTTTTCTATTATCGCTCTGTTTTTTACAAAGCATTTTGAGAGGGCGAGATGAGAGAAGGAATGATTTGTTTTAAATGGTTGAAGGGGACTTTGGAGGCAACTTTGTAAATAGTGTTACACAGACTAATGAGTCAAAAATCATAAGGTGTTTGGGGTCTTTGCTTTTAGGGATTAAGGTAATGTAGGAGAAGTTTGTTTCTATGAGAAGGTGGTCTGACCAGAGGAAGGAAAGAACAACATAGGTAATGTTGTGTTTTAAGAAGCTTCAACATTTTTGATAGACTATATGAGAGATTCTGTCAGGTTCTGGAGCTTTAAGAGGGGCAAGGTCGAAGAGAGCATCTTTGATTTCACTTCCTACAAAAGGTGTGTTTTAGGAGGAGGGTGTGTTCTTCAGAGATTGAGGTATCAAGGGTGTTTAAGATAGAAAAATCTATGGTGTCAGGGGGTTGGGTAGGGTTACAATTGAAAATGGAGGTGAAGTGGTTTTCAAACGAATTTGTGATCTTTGTCCGATGTGTACCAGATATTGTGACTGTTGAAGATGCCTGTAATACGATGTGAGCTCGGTGAATCCTGGTGGTAGTATGAAATAGTTTGGTGTTGCGATCACCTTCTTTGATCCATCTTGGTTTCATTTTCTGAGCCCAGAAGAGTTCTTCATAGTCAAGGATCCAGTCTAGATGATGATGAAGGTGGTAGCAGAAAACTTGAGCATTCAGACAAGGAAGATCGGATTGTGCTTCTCTAAGATTTTTCTGGGTTTCCTCGATTCTGGCAGGATTACGGCCAAAATTTGAGGTACTCCAGGATTTCATAGAAGACATAAGACTTTTCCATTTGTGTACAAGCTGATAAAGGGGAGAGCCTGATACTTGATAATTCCAACAAGATGAGATACCCTGGATGCAAGAGCCAAAAATCTTGGAAATTACAGGTGATTCTTGGTAGGGAACACGACTACAAGAGGTCTAGTAGGATATGAGGATGGTCTGAAACTTGGATGCCACGATTCTGGATAGTAGCTTAAGGAAAGAGATTGAACCAATCAATGTTGGCCATTCATTTATCCAATTTTTCAAAGGTATAAGCTTCTCTTGACCTGTTGCTAGTCCAAGTAAACGTTGGGCCTATACAAGGTATATCAGTCAATCCTAGATGGAAAATAAGTCAATAATGGTAGGTCCTCTTAGAATGATAGTTGCATGGGTCCAGCCTTTTCAGAAGGGTCCTTTACTTGATTGAAGTTGCCGATGATCAGAAGAAGGCCAGGGTTGAGCTTTAAAATGAAAGAGATGTGATACTAAGTGTCCTTGTGACTAGGGAGGTGGGGGTTACCATAAATAAAAGCTCCCCATCAAGCAAGAGCAGAGGGATGGGAGATTTTGAGCAACAACATGTGATTATCAGAGTGTACTAAGGAAATAGACTAGTTAGTGCGCCAGCCAACCAGAGACCACCACAAGAACCATTTCTAAAACTAGAGGAGGGTAGTGGCTCAACACCTGAAAAGGCGGAGAAACCAAAGCAAGAGAAAAGGTAATTTACTTCATAGATAGGGAGTAAAGTTTCTTGAAAAAAAAATTATGATACCGAGTTAAATTTTTAGCTGTGCGAACCTTTTGGGGATGACCTAAGCCCCTTGGGTTTTAGCTGAGAATTTTCATTTATGGTTAAGGGGTTGTAGGGGGACAACACCCGAAACCCTAGAGAGAAGAGGAAAGGAAAAGTGGATGGGGAATCATTAAAAAAGGTGGCGCATTTTTTAGAAGGAGGAAGGCAAAGATTAAAAGCATTTTTACGTTTACAAGAATTAATACGATAACAAGAGAAAAGGGGAATAACATAAATATGGGAAAAGGCAAGTAAGAGAAAGCAATAAAAGAGGATAAAGGAACCGAAACCTGGAATAACGCCAGAGATTTCTGAGTGGAAATTGGATGGAGGAGGAGCTAGTCTTCGATGAGTTAGATTTTTTTCATGAATAAGAGCAAGGGCAGTTTAAGATGCTAAGAGAATGAGATTTTCTTTTTGTGAGTATCGACGTCGTAGAAATAGTCTCTTCACTATCATACGAAGGTGGTTGGTGGTTGGTCAGAGAAGGCACCATGATAGGGGAATAAGAAATAAGCCCGGAATAATTGGACTCATCATCCTCAAAATTTGGTGCTTTGCAAGAGAAAATCGGAGAGAGAAGCTTGCAGTGTATGGATATTTTAGGGGTTGAGGGGTTAATATTAAGATGCTTGGTTGCCAAAAGATATGGGTCTAGATGAAAGTGGTGCTTCAGGGATGAAGAGGGAGGCGAGGGCTGAAAACTATAAACCATTGAATTTTTATTATGCTTAGTAGATGTTGAAACAGGAAGTGGCAACAAGTTTTCCATGTTAATGCAAGAAGCTTGGTCATTAAGGTACCTTTCTAAAGTGAAAGAGGGTTTCATGTTGGAGGAAATAAGGGCCGAAATAGAGGGAAAATAGAGAGAATTAAATATGGCGGAGGGGAAATGGGTACTATAGTGAGAAAAATTAAATTGCACGTGTGGGGTAAAGGGGTGGGGAGCAGGAAGTGACAAGAGTGGAGAATTTGAATTAAAAGGAAAGAGAGATAAAGAGTGATCATTGCAATACAGAAGTGTAGCATCACATGGGGTAAGGGAGTGGGCAAACATTGATAGAGATGAATAAAGGCCAAAACTAGGTAGTTGTGTACCTGGAGGGGATTTAGCCAGAAGTGGAGAGACAAGCATTTGCATTAATGTGAGCCGGCATGTTAGGGAGTTTGCTGATGTATGGGACATCTAGAGTTATAGGAGTAATAATTTCATGAGGTAGGAGAATGCCAAAATTAAATGGAGAGCCACGTGTTGTTACGTTTGTATTGAAACTGCGAGTAGAAGGCCCAAGAAAATGTGCTTCCTTGTTTGGTGAAAAAATTCTTCCTAGAGATCAGGTGTGTGGACAATAGCTGATGAGTCCTTTGTAGCTATAGCTTAGATATTTCACAAGAGTCAGATGGTATGACTGTAAGGGCATCATACTCATTTTGTTGATGAACGAAGCATGCATTGTTGCATGCATGGTTGCTGAAACTTTGCTTAAGAACCAAGTTACTGCCATACAGAGAGACATCTTTGGGAAATAGATCAAAAGAGTTCAAGTTGATAGATTTTCTTTTCTTATGACGTCGTTTACGTTTGGGTTTAAGCCCTGAAGTTGCTTCGTCATAAAAAAGGGATCCATGAGGACCATAGATAGAGGCATTCTCATTGTATTCGAAGGGTGGATTTTTGAGTTTTGGTGGTTGCCGTTTGAGTGAAATGAGCTGGCCTGAGAATCTGATTTTGGCGAGGGTGGTTTTTCTTGATGAAAGCAAAGGCCAAAAGGAGAGATGTAAATCTTGAATCTGGGGCAACAGTTGTGATGAACATTGGCTAGACGTCTGATATCTCCATTGTACATTGTACAGAGGAAGGTCATCTTCAATGAAATGGTTATACAATTGGAACAATAAAATTTTGAGGTTCTTTGGCAGAGGTGTTCAATAACCATTTTAGAATCATGACGACAATTATGGAATAAGAGACCCACAATACCGCAACAGTAGAATATGCAAAAGATCTTTTCGTATTGAAATTTAATCCGAACAATCGTACCTGATGTGAGCTTAAGGTAAATGCCAAGGATTAGGGGAGACCCAGATTGATAGGGATGAACATTTAGAAGACGTCCGACTTATGCTTGATACTTTCAAGTCAAGGTAAACATAACGGTTGGCCTATAGCATTAGCAAGGGCCTCGCCCAAGAGTGAGCTTTTGTAATCGCTAGGTATTAGCCCCGTGCGAACCCACAAGTCAGCATATTGTATGGAAAATTCGCTAAAAATCATTCTAGGGTTCCATGGCTTAAGAACCAGTAAAGTACCCATGATGGTCCATGTGCTATTGCAGTACACGAGGGGTGCAACCTCTAGAGAAACAAAGTGGAAAATTGATATGGGTAAAAAATACCCACCAATAGGAAGGTTGCACTTGTCTCCACCCCGTGGCACCAAAACTGGTTCTTGATTCTTGGAGAAGTGGGAATGGCACTTGCCCACCTTTCCATTATCCCACTATCTCATTTATAAGCAATAACTGTCCATTAAATCCTGGTAACCTCCCACTTATTAGAGTAACTCCCCATTAATGAAAGGTAACCGACCTTTCATACATTCCTATAAAATGGAAGTGGGAAAGGGAGAAGAAGGCAAGTTCTGACTATCTATAATATTCTCATTCTCAGCTTCTCTCTAAAGATGGCTTACTGACTTAATCATCGGAGACTCCCCGCCGGAGCCCCCTCCGGGGGTCCCGGCGCGTCACCGTTTGCTCGTGTTGTGCTTTTTAGGTCTGCTCGCGTGCTCTTTTGGTCCCAATCGACGCTCGTTCGGTCCTGGTCAATTTTTGGCCACAACAAAAATGATGTTTTCTTTGAGAAGCATTACCTGGGTTCGGCCTGTGCAAAGCCAGTGATTGTTGATGAATGATTGGAGTTCAACTTCAGTGAACGTCTTCTTATAAAAAATCTACCAACTAGAAAGCAAGAGAGTATAGCTCTGGGTTCAATCATGTTGTTGAGTGCGGGGTTGAGGATAGGGCCTTGACGAAATGGAAGCTTACAGTAAGGTGGAGTTAAGGTGATTTGGTTGGGTACTGAGTGATGAGCGGGTGTATAATCTGAGGAATGCATGAGAAAGGTTATGGGTAAAAGTAGTAGTTGGAGGGGAAGGAAATGAGAGGGGAAAGAGAAGACAACTTCTCAGACGAAGAAGCTTCTACATTTGTAGTTAAATGGATGTTGATGTTGTTCGTTGAAGGTGATATTTTGATGATTATAAAGATGCCAATATGTAACAAACATATTATTATAAATTAAAACTATGCAATAAAGTGAGTTAATTCTTATATCACCAAAAGCACCCTTGAATTGCTTGCCACATTCTTTACATGAAAATGTTTTAGGGAAGGTGAGCTATGCAATTTTGTGGTGTTACTTTTTTTTTTTGAATGTTTAGAACTGCAATTCAATATTACCCGTCGGTATGGGAAATCGAACTTGGAACTTCGAGATCATTCCTCGAGGTCCTTTGCCACTTCCACCATCCCTAAGGGTTAATGTGGTGTTACTTGATGACATGGTACCTCGTAATTTGATGTGCTACTCGACGAACTATATGGTACGCCGTGCAACTATTTTAACTAAATTAGTGAAAAAAAAAAGAAAAAAAAATCCTACTTTTCCGATTTGTTTTGGGCGAAAATCTCAACGTGTACGTAGTTGGAGTCATGACCTGCCAATGCGGCTGAAGCATCCAGAAAGTGGAAACTTCAATGCTCCCTCCACCTTCCGCAGCCAACCACATATATTTTTTTCACTTCTTCACTTCTATCCAGCAAAGTGCATACCACACTCCACGCTCGGCGACTTCTCAGACATCCACATCCTCAATCCAATGATAACCATCACTCTAACCCCCAATCTCGTTCCGAACTCGTCTGATCGGCGACATGCATTACAGTTCCTATTCTCTCTCCCTCTATCCACCCGATATCACAGCCGGCGTCTTCGAGTTCGAGTTCACTGCGAGGCCAACGTAAATCCTGACTACCTTTTTAATTTTTTGAATTGGCATGTTTCGTATCAGTCCAATATGCTACTGACACTCCCGGTACTGTTATTGAAGTAGAATAATTCATGGTTGTACCTTGTACCCAACTGATTGTTCATGGGAAAGCCATCAGTAAACTGGCGAGTGCGTAGGCCTACATCTTACCTGATTTCATGATATTTTCGGTGTTTTGCGAGTTGCATTTACCACTTTGCGCTTTTTCTGCTTGAAGAGAAAATGGAGTATTTGGCTGTAGGCTAGACTGGGTTTTTCAGTTAGTTCAATGTTTGTTCAGGTATGAGAGCAACCAGATTCTTCAAATCTGTCCGGCGTTAGGCGCTCCTATTCAAGTGTAAGAGCAAATACACCGCTAATGGCCCTTAATAAAGTGAATTAGTGGTTGACTATTTTGACCTAACTTGTACTAGTGAGTATTATTGCTGAGCTAGTAATTAAAAATTAAACAGTAAAACCTGGCCAGAATCTAAAGGTAGTATTGCTGCTGGGCAGCGATCAGCCTGCAACATAGGAGGAGTCACGAAGTGGGTAGTAGGGCCCACAGGGTGGAGGCACCATGAGGTAGGACCCTGGGGTTGCCTGTGAGGTGGGCAGTGGAGCTAGGGAGCAGGGAGCAGGGAGCTCGATTGAGATGGGAATCCTGGCCTTGAAAATGATTAGTTGCACCTTCTGTGATAGCTTAAGCTTTTTGGAAGACTTGGTTCTGCTGTCCAGTGTCATATTGTCTACTGGACTGCCTCTTGAGATGTAGTGCACCATATATACGTTGCCCGTAGCTGCTCGAGTTGAGTTGTAGATTCATAGAGTAGAAACGATGAATTATAAAAGGAGAAGAAGAAGAAAGAGGGGGAAAAGAGATCAAAATTTAAGGGGTGTGACTTACTTCCAGGACTGTCATTAATAAGAACTGGGAACTGTTGAGGGAAGTAAGATATGAGAGGGGGAGAAACATTTATAAAGAGAAGAATATAAAGACCTTATGTACCTTTTCAGGCTTGAGAAAACCCAAAGACTCGTGCCTTTTATGGAGCTATCTCGTGGAATGTTGTATGGGGTAAAATGTCCTTTATTCCATTAAGCTTATCAGTACATGTTCTCCTTATCAACTAGTACTTACACCATAAACATCAAAATATATCCTGAAAAACCTAGATACAAAGTAATCAATCCGCAAACACTCCACCAAGATCCCCCAGGCACTGCAAATCTATTTGTTTATGCTATGTGCAGGAACTTTCTCCAGCTGCAAACTTGAATTTGTATTATCCGTGTGATTTCCTGTAAGCATTCCTCAACAGGTTTCTGTTCAGGAGCAAAAATGTGAGCATTCCTCTCGTTCCAAACTCCATAAAATGTCATTGCCAATGCTAACTTGCACGTACTAGCTTGAAAACTTTTGCATCTAAACTTTTGAGTGGCAATCCTTAGAAATTGATCCCAAGAATGCATAGGATTCCCAGTCTGCAGCCTTAAGCACACCCTTTCCCAGAGAGTTTTAGTGTAAGTGCAGCTTAAAAGTAGGTGGTATTCTGATTCTTCATGTGAGTAGCAAAAAGAGCAACTATTATCAACTATACAGTTCCAATTCTTCAGCTTTTCTTTGTCCTTAGGCCCCCCTTACACAGCATCCACAAAGTAAGAGCACATTTTGGAATTTGTCCGGGGAACCAAACCATATTCTACCATGGAGCTAAATCTGCAGTAGTTCTCATAGCCTACCAAGCAGATTTAATGGAGAATTGCCCATTGTTTTGTAGCATCCACTGCCTTGTCTTCTCTATAGGCTGAGGCAAGACCATTGAGGCCACTCCTCATGCCAAGATCTGAGAGCTTGAGATCGAGCCATGCGTAGCCTCCATTGACCATTATCTATGATACCAGCCTCCTACTAGTGACTGCTAAACCAGCATCGCAAGTCAATTTGTGCCCATTAATTATAAGAGAACCCTAGGCATCGAATTATCCGACCAAAGGCATACATCCTTACCATTGCCCACTTTATGAGTAATGAAGTGTTGCAGCTTGGCCCTCAGCTCAAGAATCTTACACCGTATCCAAGACAGGTTCACTGGAGGTCCAAAAGTCCACAGATGATTATGCTTGATAACATAAATAAGGCACCATTTGACACAAAGGGAGTCTTTCTTGTGTGCAAGATTCCATATGTGTTTACATGTAGCAGCCTTATTCCACTCTTCCAATCTTTTAAGGCCCAAACCAACTTCTTCTTAGGTAAGCACTAGCCTTTCCGGCTACCTTGGCTCCGTTACATCTTACATCCGAATGTTCTGATTTTGGCTTCTATTTGATGGATAATGATTTTAGGTAGTATAAAGGTTGAGCACCAATACACCTGCATACTAAGAAGCACAGAAATGGCTAATTGAACTCTGCCTGCATAGGATAGAAATTTTGTAGTCTAGCTAGCAACTGTTTTGGAAATTCTCTCAATAAGGGCTTGGCAATCCTTAATATGGAGCTTTGTTGAAGAGGTACACCAAAGTTGGAGACTGGAACCTGTCCAGAGGATATTTCAATAATCCATTCAAGATAAGCAACATTGTCTTCACTTACACCTGCCATAAAGATAGAGCTCTGATGCAATTTAGGATATAAGCCTGAAAGATTTCCAAGCTCTGTAATTGCAGCTTTAATCCTGTGAGGGACCCCTGATCAGCCGCAGCCAAAATAAGCAAATCATCTGCAAAACATAGATCATTTATGTGTAGCTCCTGACATCTAGGATGGAAAGTGAATCGGCCTGAGCTGTATACTCATAAATAAGGCCAGAAAAAGGCTTCCATAACCAACAAGAACAGGTAGGTAGATATGGGATCTCCTTGCCTTTATCCTTTACACTGGAAAAGTACCCTTCCATTGAACCATTTAGGTTGATACAGAACTTTGCCGTAGTCACACAACTCATGATCCGATCAATGTACACAACGGGGAAATGAAACACCTAAAAAATACTCTTCAAAAAATCCAAACCAACAAAGTCATAGGTCTTTTGTATGTCATTTTTCAGTACACATTTAGGAGGGCCTCCATTTCTATGATAATTTCTAACAATCTCTTGCATTAAGAGAATTAGCATAGTACCCAAGCAATGCTCCGGAGAGCTTAACCATAGTATCTCAAAATCAATTAAGTAAGTTATCTAAATTCACAATATGAATTGATAGATATTTGTTCTTATTAGGTTAAGAATAATATATCTTCATCTATTGGCAACTTATACTAATATGTAATAGTATCATGCTAAAAATGATAATGAAGTAATCTTAATAGTTACTATAGTATCGTTAAGGCAAAATTAACCGTAGGAATCGGCCTCATATCATGCCTTATTCTTTTTACATGAATTCACATAGAACAAATGAAGCAGCGCACTAACGGTATCTCAAGAATCAAATAGATAGATAAGTACCCGAGCATTGCTCGAAAAGCTAAAACATGGTTTCTCAAGAATCAAATAGATAGACAAGTAAGTTATTTAAATGCATGATTTAGATATTAGTAGACCTTTGTTTGTAATGAGGTTAAGGAAAATACATTTATGTGTTGGCAACATATACTAATAGTTGGGGTAGTATCATGCTATAATATTAATGTTTACCACAAAATCAGTTAAACTAAACGTTAAATTCTTCCTCATCTTGTGTGCTATTCTTATGACATGCATTAACATGGAACAAATGAAGCATGACACTAACGATGAAAGGAGGCGTTCTCTTTTTACTTGTGCCTATAAGAGCAAAAATGATGTCTCCTTCCACAGAGGGTCAGATTGCCGCGATGAAGAAAAATATACCTTATACGGTTTTTGCATAAAGCTGTAACTTGCTCTATAGAATGCCTTTTAGACAAATGAGGTAAATCTAGTCTTTTGTTGTGGTCCTTATCATATGCAGAGTGATTGTTGGTTAGGCTTTGCTCATTCACTTTTATGTAGAAAAAGAAGAAGAAAAAGATAAGTATAAGCTTTCAAGTTCTTTGCTGAGATAAAACCATCTATATTTGAGAGGTACCGATAATAAATTAAGTTATTGTATGATTTTTAAGAGGAAAGTACAACTTTTTGAATAATAACATGCTCCGGTTGTTATTTGTTTCCTCTCAGGTTGTAGTTTCTTGAATTCATGGCCATAAGTATGACTAGCACTGATAATTATATGATATATCATGAATAGTTCTAAACAAAATATATCACGTGATCAGTAAATAAATACTAACGAATTTTGACGTAATAACCTTGTCAGAGATTTAACACCATTAATTTTTTTTTCATTAACTTATTTTACAAAAGGAAAGAGGGTTGTGAAACATTGTTAGACACGTACAATGCAAAATTTGGGATAAAAAAGTGTTTTTCTTACACACCAGTCATCGTGGCACACGCAATGCGTGTCTGAAAATGAAATTAATAGTACAAATTTTGTTAAAAAAAAAAAAATCAAACATCACGTATACGTGTTGATTGTCATATTTAGTAAAATGAATTTTAATTACAAGAAAAATAAGTTAGCCATACGTGTCCAAAAATAAGTTAGCTGATATTATTATCATATCAAACTTGGCTTTTTAAATTTTCTTTAACTATATTTTCTGATGAATTTTAACTTGTGAAAATTAAACATATTTTTTACGTAGTTACTTACCGATTATAATTTTTATTTTATGTCATTTCTTAAATTTTTTTTTGGAATGCCACTTGTGATCATTGTAGGTTGGTAGTACACCAAATCAAGTTTTGGCTTAATAAGTGGTATAGATGCAAAACTTATTAGTATTATTGAGATGGAACTTAAAGTTATATGAAAGGTGTATGCGTATTTTCAGTTGAAGGTATCTGGTGATGCCACCTTATGTCTATCACTTTAAAAGTAGATACCGTTTTTACTATCAAGACAAGACTATTTCGTTTCCTAGTTTGCTCTTCTGCTCCCACACAAGTGAACTAGTGTCACCAAAATGCTTTCAGTGACAAAAAATTGATGAAAAACATATTACCCCAATACTAATGCACCTTCGCAAATGGTGAATTCTTGCATTTCCAACTTCTCGGGGCACTTTGTTAGAGAAAAAGAGAAAGATACGTATGTTTATGTGGTGCAATTAGTCAAAAGTATGATTTTTGAGATGAATCTACAACTTTTTATTCAATTATAATAATAATAACATGCTCAACTTCTTCTTTGTCTTCTCTCAGCTTCTCGTCTCTTGAATCTATGACCATAAGCACGACTTAGACTGATAATTATAAGATACACAAAATAGTTTTTAAACAGAATATATCACGAGATCAGTGAATGTTTACTAAAGAATTCTGACATAATAACCTTGTCAGAAATTTAATATTATTAGAATTTTTTCTTTTACTTATTTTTATTACAAATGGAAAAAGGATTGTAAAACATTGTTACACATGTTCAATGCAAAATTTGGCATAGAGGACTATGCTTCTCTTTCACATTCATAACTTATCAGTATTGTTGTGATGGAAATTGAAGTTACATGAAAGGCATATGCGTATTTTCATATGAAGATACCTAGTGATGCCACCTTATTTTTTTTCACTTTAAAGTTAGATACTGTTTTTACTATCAAAGGCAAGGCTATGTTCACTTTCGATTATGCTATTCTACTCCCATATTAGTTCAACACAAGGGAACCAATGTCACCGAAATGATTTCAGCAACAAGAAATTGGTAATAGACATACTGTCCTATTACAAATGCACCTTTATAAATGGTGTATTCTTGCATGTTCAATTTGCCAGGGCACTATGTTAGAGAAAAAAGTAGAAGTATCTAACGGTAAAATCTGGTGTAATTAGTCAAATATAAACTCTTCTTTTATATTTTGACTATGTATAGTTTAAGTTGATCTGTTGCAATTAGTCAAATATATATTAGTAGAATGTAATTAATCTCTTCGATTGGTCAGTCAAATATAAACTCTTCTTTTATATTTTGACTATATATAATAAGTTGATCTGGTGCAATTAGTCAAATATATATTAGTAGAATGTATTTAATCTCTTTAATCGGTCATTAGTATGATCGTCTAGTAGTAATAAAAGGTAATCAATTAGTGTGATTATGACACTGATGATTAGGTTTTAGTACAATGTATCTATAAAAGTTAAAAAAAAAAAAAAAAAATAGATGGAATCCAGTTAATAGGTCATAACACAATGTACCTGGAAAAATTAAATACGACAAAATTTAAAATGTTTAATTGAAGCAACACTTTACGGAAGAGCTCGTAATGACATTTGGCATAATTCCAGAGCCAAACTTGTCTTTTATTTATGTATATATTGTATTATGTTATATTGATTGATATTGATATTGATTGATTGATATTATTAGCAGTATGCCCGTTGGTCACAAAGGCAGGTTGCCTTTCACTTATAAGACCAGGCTGGATACCTTTAATTCGAGCCACAATATCTTGAAGATGCATCTATAAACCTCATTGCAACAAGCAATGGGTCTAAAATCCTTCATTATATGGATTTTAGGTATGAGACTAACTGCAGTATTGTTAAAGACCTTAATCCCTTTGGCTGCCTTCACCAAATCCCCATTCACCACCTCCTAATGTTGCTGGAAAAATTAGCTGTATAACCATTTCGCCTAGGGGCTTTGTTAGGTTTAAGAGCACATCATGCTAAGTGACGGGTGCACAAAGTAGATTTTGCCCAGAGATAGATAAGTTTTGTTGCATAATGTCTCCCAATCTCTCCTTGGTATTTGCTTGCCTAGGCACAGGTTCACCAAGAAATGAAGCAAAAATGCTGTTGGAAACTCAGAATTGATGCGAATCCCAAGATATTTGTGAATAAGCGCAATTATAGG
>JAVXUO010002499.1:0-88147 GCA_033065855.1 Escallonia rubra
AAAGAAGATGAAGGTTGAGGTGGGTGAAGGTGGAATGTGGAGGGAGGTTCGGCCATAGGGGAAGGATGGGAAGAGTTGAAGGTTGAAGGGTGAAGAGAGGGAGGGGTCGGCCTCGGCCTTGGGTGGGGCGTGAAGGTTGCGGTGTTGGGGAAGGGAAGAGAGGGAAGGGGGGTCAGCCTAGGGGAGGGGATGGGGAGGCCGAGGCCGAGCTTGGGGAGAAGGAGAAAGGGGAAGTGGGAAGAATGTGAAGAGGAAGCGGCGCGAGGCTGAGCGGTGGCCGCGAGCTTGCGGGGGTCGGCCCAGGGGAGGGGGGGTCGGCCTAGGGGAGGGGTTGGGGAGGCCAAGGCCGAGGGGGCAGAGGGGGGGTGGCCGAGGCTGAGGGGGAGAGGAGGGTGGCCGAGGCCGAGGGGGGAGGGGAAGGGAGATGGCCGAGGCCGAGCTTGGGTCGGCCATGGAGGAAAAGAGGAAGAAGGGGGGCGGCGGCGGCGGGGTGCCACGGGTGGGCGAAGGGAAGGGGGGAGGGGCGGGGGGAAGAGAGGAGAGAGGTGAGGACGAGATGGGAGGTCGCCGGTGGTTAAGGAGATCAGCCGTGGATGGCGAGGCCGAGGGAGAAGGCGGCGCAAGGTTGGGCGGCGCGAAGAAGGAGAAGAGAAATAGATAGATTAGGGTTAGGGTTAGGGTCGGGTTCGGGTTGGGGTGGGTCGGGCATGTGTGCGTGGATAGAGAGAAAGATGGGGCGCGGGTAGGTTCGGATCGGGTCCGGGCGCGCGGGTAAGGTTCTGCCCGAATGACTTGAATTTTGAAATTAATTAATTTAATAAAAAAAAACAATTGGCAACCCTAAGGAGGGAGTCCCCAAGAAAATTTTCACAATGTATATGGAGAGAAAGAGAGGAGTGGGATGGGAGAAGAATGAAAACTTTTTTCATAAGAAAGAGAGAAGTTGTGTATGAAATGGGGAAAGGGTGATGGGGTGTTGGATGGTGAGGGAGGAGAGGAAAATATGAGAGGGAGAGTGATGAGAGCATGTATGTTGGGAGTAGAGGGGAAGATGAAAGACTTGAAAATTTTCTAAGTGTTGAAATTGTTTTTTGAGTTCGGGCAAGGATGCTAAGGGGAGGCCGTTGAGGGTGGTGACCCGGCTGTGAAAAGCGAAGAATTTTTTTTTAGGTGTTGAGCTCAAACAAGGGTAACGAAGGAGACAGCTGAGGGTGATCATCGATGACCAGCCGCGAAAAAAATATGAATTTTTTTTCTAAGTGTTGGGCTGAGACAAGGATGCCGATGGAGATCACTAAGGATGATCATCGATGACCGGTTGCGAAAAAATGAATTTTTTTTCCTAAGTGTTGGGCTGAGACAAGGATGCCGAGGGAGACCACTGAGGATGATCATCGAAGACCGGTTGCGAAAAAAAATGAAATTTTGTCTAAGTGTCAAGAAAAGTAAATGAAGGATGATGATGCGACCGTAGTAGCGCGGCACGAGCCACCCCGCGCACCATGTACCAAGTCGTTGCAATGTGAGGCCGAATGGATTGAGAATTGGTGAAGCCCCCAAGGGGGTGGATGATGGTATGAAGGGTGGTGTCAAGAGACTTGTGCAAGAGCAATATAACTTGAAAATTTTCTAAGTCTGGAAATGACGGCCTCTTGGATGGCTGGGTTGAGGTTGTGACTGGTAGTCCTGGTAGCCCTTCGATGCTGAGGCATGGTTGCTGAGTGTGGAAGATAGGCAGACTGCAATACGATGCTCACCTCCCCAGTGGAGTCGCCAAAATGATGCCAAGGAAGGTGGGTTCGTACCTACGTGGAGGTGCCACAAAGGCTGCAGTCCGAGTCAGATGCCAAGTATGTTGATGTGAGACACAACAAGGGTGGAACAAGGGTAGAGACCAAGGGCTTCCAAGACAGAGCTTGAGGGTGGCAGTGCTGCAAGGGCGATAGCGCATGATAAATACACGACGACAGTCACAGTCCGATGCTTAGGTCCAGAGTCAAGGTCATGTATGTTTCTCTCTAGGATTCTAGAGTGGGAAAGTGAAAATGTTCTGAAAATGTCCAACCGTATGTTCCGTCCCAAATGAATTCTCAAGACCTCCATTTAAAGAGATTGAGATGATGATGTCATTAACCAACACGTGGCGCCCACTGGAATGACAAGTCGTCGGGGGGTCCACGGGTGCCGGTGCTCCACAGACTGTCGGATCACATATTCACTCGCCCTGCCCCGTACATCGTCGCCCTGTCTGTCTGGAAAGACTGGCTCCCATAACGATGTGGCCAGAGAACCCCCTTGATCTAGCCTTCAATCCAAGCCCTTGCAGAGTCCCACAGGCCTAGCAGCGGTGGGGAAAACTTGACGCCCAACTGCCAGGTGAACTAGGCGCAATGCCCTCCAAAGACCTGCTCCCGTCTCGAAATGACCCGGGGTCATAGTCCCTAGGGGTGCCGATGCAAGCCCCCAGTGCCGGAGCACGTAGGCCAGTCACGCAGACACCCTGGCGGAGATAGTGTCCCAGAAGAGTCACTTATTCTGCAGGTTGAGGTAGCATCCCGGAGGAGTCATCTACCTGGCAGGCCAAGGTAGCATCTCGGATGAGCCGTCTACCTGGCAGAAGGGGAGTCTTCGTGCCGGAGCACTTGGAGCTCCCTGGCAGAGATAGTGTCCCAGAGGAGTCGCCTATCCCCGCGGGTGAGTCCTTGTGCCGGAGCACTCAGAGCATGTCAAGGTAGCATCCCGGAGGAGCCGTCTACCCGACTGGCCGAGGTAGCATCCCAGAGGAGCCGTCTACCTGGCAGAAGGGGAGTTGAAGAGCTCCCTGGCGGACATAGAGTCCCGGAGGAGTCACATATCCCCGCGGGTGAGTTCTTGTGCTGGAGCACTCGGAGCATGTCAAGGTAGCATCCCGGAGGACCCGTCTACGTGGCGGAAGGGGAGTCGAAGAGCTCCCTGGCGGAGATAGTGTCCCAGAGGAGTCGCCTATCCCCGCGGGTGAGTCCTTGTGCCGGAGCACTCGGAGCGCGTCAAGGTAGCATCCCGGAGGAGCCGTCTACCTGGCGGAAGGGGAGTTGAAGAGCTCCCTGGCGGTGATAGTGTCCCGGAGGAGTCGCCTATCCCCGCGGGTGATGTACACTCCGGAGAGTGGGTCGAAGCATGTTCCACGACCAAGGCAAGGTGCGCATGGTGTGGTGAATGTGTGTGGTGCCCGGGGGCATGTAACATGATTGTGGCACATGGGCGCGATGCAGTTAGTAAGGTACGGGGGGCACGTCTTTGTTAGTGGCGCGGCGCATGGGGGCGATGTAGTGCGTATGGTGCCGGGGGCACGGTAGTGTGACATAGAGCCTGGGGGCACGGCTGTATCAGTGGCGTGGCGCACGGGTGCGACGGAGTGTTGAATTTCGGCGCCTGGACGCCGGCGACGGGGGTCACGGAGTTGCGTCAGGGCGACGGGATCGCAGAGTTGTGTCCTAACAACGAGGTCACGGAGTTGTGTCCGGGCGACGAGGTCGCGGAGTTATATCCGAGCGATGGGGTCGCGGAGTTGTGTCTGGGCGACGGACGACAAGGGTCACGGACGATGTAAGGCCTCTTGAAGAGTAGTGAAGGTGCTAAGGATGGAGGCTAAAGGCCAACCCTTGGGGGAAGGCCAAGGCCAACTTCAATGGGAAGCCGAGGCCGACCCCAAGGGGAGGTCGAGGCCGACACCAAGGGGAAGGCCAAGGCCAAGGCCAACCCCAAGGGGAAGGCCAAGGCCGAGGCTGACCCCAAAGGGATGGCCAAGGCCGAGGCCGACCCCAAGGGGAAGGCCAAGGCCGAGGCCTACCCTAAGGGGGAGGCCAAGGCCAACCTCCTTGGGCAAGTGCCATGGCGCGTTGACGAGCGAAGTGCGGCGGTCGAAGCGTCATGAGGCTTTGGGCGAAAATGAGCTTCTGAGTGACGAAGTAACGTAACGAAAGTGGGAAGTGCACGTGACTTGAGCGTGCATGCTTTGACCGGTTGTGAGCGTTGAAAATGACTGTTGCTTGTGCGGATATATCATGGAAAATGGGACCTCAATGGGCATTTGGGTGCGACCAGAATAGGTTGGGAACAATCATTTTTGGATGATTATGTAATCCGTTAATTACGTCAAATACATGTTTACCCTTCTTTTATTATTCTCTTTTAAATTTTGATGAAATTAAAAGAACATTGGGTAATTAATCTATTTTATACATTGAAAAATGAAAAGTGTGATGAGAAAGGAAAACAGAACAAAGAAATTCCTTTATTATTCTCTTTTTAATTTGGTTAAAATGAAATAAACGTTAGATATTGAACTGGTTAATGAGAATTGTGATTTTTTTTCTTGCATTTTTAGGTTATCAAATAATTAAGCAATCGAATAATTGAAAAACAAAAACTAAATAAAGAAACTAAAAATACTTGAAAAAATTAATTAAGAAACAAAAAATTGTTGGAAAAACAAAAATAGAAAAAAAAACGAAAAATGGTTTTATATGCATAAAAAAATATGGCTTAACTATGGTGCCAATTTGAACTGAAAATATATTCGGTTATTGCAGTTGAAGACCATGTATTTTGCATTTCTTATTGATGAAATACAAAGCACATAGTCTTGAAAATTACAAATTTTAACCATAAATCAATTTATTAGATTACAAAAACAAAGATTTAAATTCATTCTTTTAATTTCTCTATTTACTTTTATTTTCAACAGTATTATCAAACATTTCTTAAGTCTAGAAGCATACAAAGAATATTTTCAAACGTTGAACTGATTACAATTGCGAACATCAAATATACATTTCTTCTAAAACAAGTCACCCAAAGAAATAAGAACATGATTGAATTACATTATTTTGATCTAAAAAAGATAATAATATCATATCAAACATTACTCTCGAGTATTCTGGCCACCACAGGTTGTCGTGTCTGAGAGTCATTTCATGAACAAACTATTAGTACGATACATGGTAAAAGTGTTGTTGTCTGAGTGGAAGAATGTTTGAATTTTCTTAAATGTGGTTGATCATTACTTGTAATGTTGTGGGTTTTAAAAAATGGGTTGTATATGCAATTCATAGACGGTAAACCCAAGTTTAAGGTGATCATTGAAATTTTGTATAACAGTGAGGTCTCATTTATTGTCCTTATATAAGTGGTGACATATATGCCCGATTGGGTGTGTGTTTCGGCTCTAAAGGATAGCGAGGAAGAAAAGCTTCCTAGACACATAAGCGAACGCTTTGATAAGCGTTGAAGGTTATCTTATTTGAATCATAACTTTAACCTTTAATAAATCTGGTTATAGTCATATTTTGTTTTATGTAGTTCAAGATCTCTACAATAATCATCGAATAAATTATGACACCAAAAGAATTTCTAACATAGCACATCCAAAAACAAAATGCTGCTTTAATATGTTTCCTTCTAAATTATTTGTAGACAAATTTTCACCTTTTCTTGTTTTCTGTAAGAAGAACATAACCAAAAAAAGCACGCAACCATTCGCAACATTGAAATTATTAACATTAATTATAGTACTTTCTCATTTGTATTAAGATTGATTACACTCCTCAACATCGATCAATATTTCTCCCAGAAATCAATTGCGCTTTCAATAAAATAGACACAAGGAAGAATCGTTTTGTACACTGAGAGTTTTTTGAATGATAACAAGGAAAGAAAATGGAGAAAGAGGTATT
Organism: Escallonia rubra; assembly: GCA_033065855.1. NCBI lineage: Eukaryota > Viridiplantae > Streptophyta > Magnoliopsida > Escalloniales > Escalloniaceae > Escallonia > Escallonia rubra. The sequence continues at coordinate 5,715 of JAVXUO010002499.1, forward strand.
TTTCTCTATTTCCACAATTTATAAGTATTTCGTGCAAAGTTAGCTTAACGGTTACTACTAGTTAGCTTTTGTTAGCATTTTCGGGGATAATTAATCCTTGGTCTCGTCTGAAAATACTCTATTAAGACATTTTGGCTGAAAAGCAAGTGACGCAAAATGATGTGCATTTATTATCTCATCGGCATCAGAACTGATTAAAGTACATGCTTTAATTAAGGGTGTCGTAGTTAGTAATGAAATTGACACTCAAAAAATAAAACTAACCCTCTTTCTAGTATCCTCAAGCCACTAAATTGTTTACAAGGTTCTGCAAAGTGCACTATTCAAAACCCCGTGCAATAATAAATTATCCATTGTATACTTTATCAGTAGTTCCTTTATTTGGGTTCTAGGTAAAATTCAAAACTCTTGCCCTACTCTTCGGGTCTGTTTGAAATCACTTATAGTTTTAGTTTTCAACCAAAATTGAAAATCCAAAACTGGAGTTTTAAAAAACAGCCTTATTTTAAAAACTGGTTTAATTTTCAGAACTGAAGGAAAATAAAATAAAAACTGTATGTCAAACGTATTTTTTTTCTCTAATTTACAAAACTGGAAAAAGAACTGAAAATTTAAGTGATTTCAAACGTCACCTTAGTTGCCATGCATGAAATATACGTACCCACGGTCATAATTGTTTTGTTTTTAAGTATTTTATCAAATTTGTACCAGCAATGCCTGGTTACCTTGATTATCGATATTTCATAATTAGGGTTTATTTGATAGTTCTAATGTTAACGCAAGTTCACCAAATTAAGAATAATTATTACCATCTTTAGTGAAACAACTAGGAATATGCATACCTCTGTATTATGTCTCTTCGCAAGTAATTAGCCAATTGAATCGACTTTATTATGTAATATCTCAGTGTTTCTAAAAGTAGATTCCATTAATTTCGCAGGAACGTGCTTGACACGAGTACCTGGGACTTATATATATATATATATATACACATAAATATGAGAACCTTTGTTTCATAATTCTTTGAAGGGCATATATTTGTGGACAATTACATCTAACTTTTCCCTTGTACTCCTTCCTCCGTCCTAGAAAAATGGATCATATCTTCGTTTTGAGCTAACTCAAAAAAATTAATCACTTTCAAAATTAAGAAATATGATGTAGTTATTTTTTTTTTATGTTTACTGTTTTTATACTTATTTCACTTTATTTTATTTTATTTTCTCTCTTCATATTTATTCCTCCACCAACTCACTTTCTCTCTCCTACTCCATTTCTTCGTCCCCCCACCCCCTTCCTTCCCTCCCACTTTCTTGGAGAAAAATAAGAAACTCATAAATTATGACTCATATCCTACATGAGCGTGCTGGTCAAACACAGTCACATATTTTACGATAACGGACATATAAGATTAATGATTTACTGTGGGGGAGCTTCCAATTAACTTCTGCACTTTCAAATGCTTGAAGTTGTTACTAAAATATATTAATAGTGTTAGCAAGCATTCGAAGTTGACGTGGAACTATGTCTATAATACAAGCTAACTTTAAAAATGGTATTATAACGTTCAAAAGAGAAATTGATACAAAATTTATGAACCGAAAAGACTGTATTACCTAGGGTCCCTGGTTAAGTTATAACCACGTACACAACAAGAGCTCCTCCATACGTCAGAATGTCCTCTAAGAATTTCCCTTGCTCTGTCCTTCAAATACGAGGGACAATCAGCTTGAAGCACCATCAAAAGCTTTGCAACACTTCCGACCCTCAACATCTCCTGAAGCACCTCGCTTGTCCCGGAAAACTTACATATTAATGCAAGAATCAAGATAGCTCGGTCATCTGTCGCCTGAGATACTTTCAAAATCCTCTTCGTCACTACCGCAATTCCGGCTGCATGACTCAAAAATTGCGCCCTCCCTTCTGCACATGAACACAAATGAAACAGTACAGCCAAAACCAGCTCGGTGGTTCTCTTCTCTGGAGATCCCAGCTCGAGCTCGACGAGCTCCATGACCGCTCCGGCTTCAACTATCTTTATCCGGTTTCGCCCCCATGGGCGCGCGCCTAACATGATGTGCAAAACACCATTAATTCCTTGGTGTGATATACCTTGCCTTAGAACACCTACAATGGTCACGAATAATTCCGGTTTTAACCTCTCTAGTATGTTGGAACTTGCCTTTTCGATTATGGCTTTCAGTACTAGTACCGCGTGGCTCTTTACAGTTACGTTATTAGCTAAATCACAACCTAAAACCCATGTCAATGCATTAATAATACATTCAGTTTCAAAAGAAAGTAACCGTGTTTCAACCGACGGAAATCGAATAATATTAAGAATGCTTAAAGCTTCTTCCAGACCTGCTGTATTATTTTTCTCGTAACATGATACGATAAACGCTAGCATCACCTTATTAACGCCAAATTTCACCATACTCTGCCTATTCATTTCGCTCTCTACCGCGAGAATTTCCAACTTTCTAAGCGACTTTAGTTGTAAGTTTGGAATCGAAACCCCTCGGATGTGGCTACGGAGATGAAAATTATCGAGAGGAGATTTCGGGGTTGGAGCCGAGTGGTACGAACTTGTGTTGCACCAAGCTTGAATGAGGCGTTGAAGCATGTGGTTGGGAGTTAGGACGGGATGCTCTGGTAAGGCCCGATTGGTAACGGGACAAGTGGTGTTTTTGCCCTTGTATAGCCAGCGTTCGATGCTCTCACGATCATATGTTATTCCTGTTATGATCGTCACCGGATCTTTCATGATATGAAGAGAAATGGGGCAGATGAAGTATTCTGGAGCTTCAACTTCATCCATGAACAAGAAAGAGAGAGAGAGAGAGAGAGAGAGGGAGAAAAGAGTTGGTGTTTATCAGGGTGGTTGTATTATTGCAAGTTCTTACTACGATTGTCGTGTGTGGTATAATTAACAAAGGAGTGTGGAGGAGGCTAAGATAGCTAAAAGTGGAAATTAGAGGAAGCGTAGAAGGAAAAACTAGTACTAGATTCAGTGGTAAGAGATTGCGGCTGAAGAGACGAGAAGCTGGTCTTCGCTTCTGGTCATGCCTTCTAACACAGATTTCGGTGGTCAAAGGAAGAAAATTGTAGCGTGGGCAAAATGTCGGTACTAGCATGACAATTGGAGGGGTCAATTGTGCCGTAGAGTTTCAACTTAAATGCCACTACCCACTTTCCCTTCAACAAGACAACGAACAATTTCCGCGGCAAGAAAGTCTCCGAATGAAGCCGTTTTAATGTCCACCCGTATAGAAAATATTGCGCGTGCTGATCAATGATCCCGATTGTACTCGACTCTTCATTTTATTTTATAATAGCATTATATTTTTCTTCGCTCCTACTTCTATCAAATCTTTTCCTCATGCAACAGTTCTACTTGTGGAAGGCATGCAATATTTGCTCAAACAAGTAAGGATAAGGCTTAATGACTAATAATGCACCCTCTTTGTTGCCAAATTTGACACATTTTTTTTTGCAGCAATACTTTTGTACGGTAGACGACGATATGGGTGTAAATTACTTCCCCCACGCAAAATCATAGGTTTAGCATCAGCCTGGCCCCCGACTCTGTCATCTGTTAGGAATATAGCAAACTTAAGCCTCTCTGGGTGTTTAAAAAATGTCAGTGAACAGACAAAAATGTCTCATTCCTTTTCTTTTTTTTTTGGGTTTTCGTTAATAGGTCTGGTATATTTACGTCGTAAATTAAAAACAAGTCTGAAAAAATGGTGTGTGGCTTGGCTTGCACTACATTAACCTATGTTTTGTGTATGCCGCATTTTATCGGCGTTTATGCACCCATAGCTACTAGTATTATGGCATTTTCAAAAGTGCTATTAATTAGAGGCATTATGCTAACGTTGCAACTTTTCAATCTTTAGATGAGCCGCGGGGAACAAACAGAAGAGCTAAAACGCCCTGAAACTGCTTTGTTATTGTAAGTAGTGCATATATTTGGTGACTATAGTGATAGGACCAAAATCAAAGTCCCTACAGCTACGCATGTAACACCCCAGATTTTATTTTTATCAGGATGCTTGTATAAGTACGAATTAGAATGTATGGTGACTTTGAATTAAATGGTAGGCCTAAGAACCAATTTAGATTTTTCTTTCTGAAAATGGGTTATATTGTCACGACCCGAACCCATGGGTGAGCCCATGAGTTAGAACCGTCACCAGCCTCAGTTCTGTTCAAACATCCACCCAGGGCTCTGTTAGATCTTACTACATCCGATTCACAAGAATCTACAACCAAGTAATTTAAAACCATCTCCTTAATAATATTTTTAAATTCACACTTATAATTTCTCAAATAAATCTCCAATGACATTCTTTATTTAACAACAAACATGAATCATTTTAAATCCGGTGAAGATCTAAGCTCCGAAAATTCTCAAATTTACAAATTTAGTACTACCATACCATCCAAGGATTTGTTAAATAATCTAAACGGACTACAACTCTTCTAACAGTCGTCTACTACAGCTACATCCTCGTGGCTGTAATAAGTGCCGGTTCTATCTAGATAATCGCTTGAAAATACTTAAGAAGTGACCTTGGGGCCCAGTAAGTACACATACCATATCCTTCAAATGGGTTTTAGGATCTATAACAGCATGTAATTATTTTATCGTATTTAAAACTGGTAACAAATTAACATAGAATACTATAGACATATATACTTTATAAAAGCAAATCATGCTTCAGGAGAACTCTTCCAAAACGAATGCATAACAACAGTAATTAAACTTTGAGTGCAATTCTATACTCTTTTCACGTGCTCGGTCAGCGTGTGTCCCGTTGACAAGGATCCAAAATCCCTCCTCCACTCAGGACAAATAATTTTGTGGACACAAGGGCGAATCATGATGCAATGATATTGTGCACCAACGTATGGTCCCGTTGACCAGGACCTGAAATTCACTTTTCCCTGTGGATATGGGGCACATCAACCAATATTAGCACATGCTAAAACACGATTTACACAGAGTTCTCAAAAATCAATGCAACATTTTCCATGACAATTATAATTCATTGTCACATACATCCAATTGCATAAAAGCAGAAGTATCGCAATTACTTAAAACATTCATCTGGTAAAAAACACACATACATACACATATATTGGAAAAATAAGTTGTACGGAGGGACGTGGCATGAGAACTTACCCGGATAATGAAGCGGTTGTGGTTCTTCTTCCCAAGCCTGCCCTAACTCTTGTCTACAAAAACCTAAACAATAAACCATAGGGGTGTTATTTATTGCCGTTCAATCATGCCTAACTGCTAAATTTCTCCCAAGTGAGTAAAATTACCAAAATGCCCCCGAACTTGTATAAAATTACCAAATTACCCCAACTCCTTACATACCATTACATAGCAAAAAATAACCCAAAACAATCTTTTAAATGACTAGGTGAGTTTTTGGACAAAAATGACATTTCTGAGAATTTTTCGTTCAGAACCCCAAACCATTTCTTAAATTGAGCGCTAAGGATCCTATTTCAAAAGTATATCAAACGGCACCGGAATACCACGAAATTTCATACGCTTAAGCATCTCAGTAAGTCATATCACCTTAAAATTTTCAACTAAAAATAATTTTGTTTACTGTACGAAACAATTCAAAAATCTATTTTCAAAATAAAATCATTCAGGCCATTTCCATGCCTAGAAAAATACCGAAATTCCACGTCAAAGGTTTCACAAGTATAATTGGAGTTTAGTTTTGCACTTTGCCTAAATCAACCTCTAAATAGCCCTAAAAATTCAAAACAGTAACTGCTACTAATCCTCCATTTTTCATCATCTTCTTCACCAAATCAGCCGTAACCATAGTTTTTATTCCTCTCTTCTCCCTTATCAACACAGTCACTCCCCTGCAACGGCTATCCCCCCCCCCCCCCCCCCCCCCCGCCCCCGCCCTCGGCCGCCCGGGCAACCCCTGCCCCCTCCCTTTTTCCACCTACGCACTCACCTAAACACCACAAAAACACTCAAACAACAACACACCATGGCTGCCCCCATGGCAGCATCCTTTTGCCCTCTCCTTTTACTTAGAAAAACCCACCATAATACATCACACTTGTAACTCACCTCACATCACACACTTTGCACAACACTTTATCATTCCCTTTACACATCTACCCACACCAAACACTCGCAAACGCACACACAAGGTCACGCCATCAATCTCCATATGCTGCCTTACGGCAGTCCCCTTCTCTTTCGTGCATGCCAGTAGTCATGGCTGCCATAGCTTCTCTCTTTCTCTCTGCAGCCATGGCTACTACGGCCATTAGCCCCTTGGTTTCTTCCATGGTAACCACTCTTGCCTACCCTTACATACACATGCACAACACACTGACACACGCAAGTAAATCACGGTAGCCTCACGGCCACCGCAGCCACCCCTTTTCTCACGGCAGCCCATCCCATCATCCCATTACACAACTCATGGCATACCCTCCACACCAATCGCCACCCACAGCAGCCTATGGCTGACGTAGTCCACCCACAGACTCACGGCAACCATGGTTGCTTTCCCTACACATAAAACTTGCACCCAACAAAACATAGACTCCCTAAAATATAAATATAATCAGAGAAAAGATCGGGGATACCGGAGTGTGTTTTGTAACCGAAAGAAAGCAATATTCTTTCTTTGTATACTCGAATTTTCCCACTTACTTTACTCCATTGTTTCCTCCTGTGTTCTCTCTCTTTCCTTATAAAAGAATTGACATTTATTTTAACTCAGATATCTTTGAAATCATTTATTTATTCAGCAGTCCCCATTTTAAATTTTATATTTATAACTAACCCTGTTACACTAGTTTTTGCTAGAAATTGCTAATAATAAAAAAATATTGATACTAAAAAATTACACTAGTTTTTTATATATATAAAATATCGTCTCCAAACAATTTAATTAACTGATAAAAATATATTGGAGTTCGGGATATTACATTCTCGCCACGTTTGAAAGACTATGGTCCTCCAAATTTACATATCTCCGGAGTCAAATAGGCGAGGCTATTTGCTTCTGACTTCGTATTCGCGCTCCGACGTGCCCTCCTCGACCTCATGGCTCTTCCACAGGACCTTTACCAAGGGAATCTTCTTAGTTCTGAGTGTCTGCTCATTGTGATCCAGGATCCGAACCAGGTGTTCGATATAGGTGAAGTCTTCTCTAATCTGTAAGGGCTCCGGTTGTAACACATGTGTAGGGTGTGGCACGTACTTCCTCAACATAGACAACTGGAACAGATTGTGGACACTGGCGAATTCCGATGGTAAGGCTATTCGATAGGCGAGAGAGCCAACTCTGTCTAGTATCTCAAAGGGTCCCACATATCTAGGACTCAATTTCCCCTTCCTCCCAAATCGTAGCACTCTTTTCATCGGTGACACCCTTAAAAATACTCGGCTGCCCACTTGGAATTCTAACGTCCGTCTGCGTATATCCCTCTGCATAACTCTTATGTCTGCTTTGAGCACCCCGTACCCTCTCTTTATGTATTTTAACAGTCTCCGCCGACAGTTGCACCAATTCTGGTCCGAACAGCTTCCTTTCCCCTGCCTCGGCCCAACACAGTGGCGATCTGCACTTCCTAACGTACAAGGCTTCGAAGAGGGCCATCCCAATGTTATTCTGGTAACTGTTATTATAAGAAAACTCTATCAGCGATAGATGGTCATCCCAGCTGCCCTTAAAATTTAGAATACAGGCCCGCAGTAGATCTTCCAATGTCTGGATAGTCCTTTCTAATTGACCATCTCTTTTGCGGCTGGACAGTTGTGCTAAACTGCAGTCGAGTACCATAAGCATGTTGTAAACTCCCCAGAATTTAGACACAAAGTGAGGGTCCCTATTCGACACAATTGAGAATGGTATGCCATGAAGACATAATATCTCTTCTACGTAGGTGGTAGCCAATTTTTCCATCGAATAGGCCATCTGAATAAGCAAAAAGTGCGCAAACTTTGTCAGTCGGTCGCAATTACCCAGATGGAATCATGCCCAGAACGAGTCTTAGTTACTCTTGAAACAAAATCCATGGTTATGTGTTCCAACTTCCATTTCAGTATCGATAAGGGTTGTAATGGACTTGCATGTCTCTGATGCTCTGCTTTCACCTGCTGACATACAAGGCATCTTGACATGAACTCAATAATCTCCTTCTGTATTTAACCCTACTAAGAAGTCTCCCAAAGATCCCTATCCATTTTTCTGCTCCAGGTGGATCGACTAACCTGACTTGTGAGCTTCTTTCAAAATCTCCCTTTTTAAGCTAAGGTCGCCAGGCACGCAAATTCTATTTGCAAGATGAAGTACCTCGTCTTGCAACATGTATTTAGGTTTTCCTCCATTCTTTACCTCTCCCAATATCTTAAGTAGGTGATCATCGGTCCCAAAAGTTTCTTAATCCTATCAATCAAGGTGCGACACCCCTCAGCCTAAGTGACGTCACTGGAGCAGAGTTGTCGATCATAAACACAACATAACCCTATTGGATTATAGAGCAACTCTAGGTATATAACTTTATATGCATAATGCTTCATAAGGGCATCCTTAAGTAAATTTTCACTACAACGTTTAACATAAACACAACGGAGGTTCTAAAATAAAACATCTAGATCCACAAAACGCGGTTGAAACCATCTTACGTCGCCTTTTTATAAATCAACCTAACTTCTCCTTCCGTTTCCCCGACGTCTCACCCAGTTTGACCTTACCACTTGAAACAACACAGATAAAGAATGAGCGCAAATCGCACAGTAAAGATAACACGAGGATTAACATGCACAAACGATGCGACAGCCTCATAGGAATAATAATTAACCCAATGATATCAAAGAATCAAGAGTTCAATAAATAGCGCAACATCAAACTAATGGCGAAACGATATTTTTTTTTCGTCGGACTGAGTGGCTTTAAGGCCCAACAGAGCAACATTATTTTTCACATTTTTATGGACATGACTAACAACTAAGAGACTGACAGACTATGCAAGTGAACATTAAATAAGTAACAGCTGAATTAAACATAAATGAAATACAAGCCATTAAAATCGTTAACACCAAGATAAAGTCAACTGCAATGCAGACTCAGACCCGACCAAACACGATAGACTCGACTCACGTGCCATACACTCTTTTTGTCGGTGATCGTATTTCATAAGCCTTCCTTTCATATAATGTCTCGTATTACGCGATGTTCATCTCAGTCTCAGATAATTAAAAGAGACGCTAACACAAGAAGGGAACCCACAAAGAGTGTTCGTCCCCAACCACGCTACATCCAAACTATAAGTTACACCAACTGGACGGACTAAGGGGAACAATTTCGCCTTACTTACTCAATTAATCAATAACTCAAGCAAGAATTTCGGTCACAGAAGCGACCGGTGTTCAACACCACAACTGAAACTCACACCAACATCACCCATAGAGTGGACCAGGGATAAAATTAACCACAAGTCTTCAAAAGTATTTCTAACTAAAAGGGACATCGACACAACAACCACCGACATCTCATATCAACCACGCATCAATCTCAATACAACAACACTATCAACGACATGTATGCTAAACAAAGCAAATCATAGCATACAAGGAATCACATTATCCTTACCTAGCTGGCTTTTAGCCAATGTGATAAGCAACCTCATATCACAACGAGCGAGGTCACCTAATCAAATAAGACCTTGCTCGTCAGACACATTCAAACATAATTACACAATTTATTCTACTCCTTCTCTATTAGTTCTGTATAACGTCTTACAATGGCCAGTTATCCCGACCCGACAGCCGGACATTTAACCTAGCCTTATTGACGCATTAGTATTAATAATCCTTCATTTAGGCGTACTAACACCATTCCTTGCTTCCTGTCACTCAGAACGCTTAATTGCGCGGGCTCCCCAAAAACTTAGTGTCGACATGGTAAATTACCAAAACATCCCCTAATGGCCATTACCATCCGAACACCCCCAAATCGCTTCAAAATAACTTTTTCAATGTCTTACATCTATTCTCGGACCAAAATGTCATTCGAAAATTTTATATAAAAAATTAGCAAAACACCCCCCGGTGGCAGTTGCCCCTACAAAAATCCCAAAACCACTTTAAAACATATTTTTAAGCATCTACATTCATTTTTTAGACTAAAAAGCCCTTCTCAAAATTCCCTAACTGACAATTAACGAAGTGCTTAGAAGCCAGCTCCGCTAAAAAAATGCTATCGGCTTCGAAATCTCCCGAAACTTCAGACCATTTTAAGCTCCTCATAAAATATTTACGTGAAACTATGTTAGTTACTATTTTTAAATTCAGCACGAAATTTCACAATAACCGCGCCAGTTAACCCCCTTCCCTACCTTGAAAAAATCTGAAAATTTTGCACATTATAGATGTAATAAAAATCACTAGTATATATATATATATATATATATATATATATATATATATGTACTTTGTCCAAATCTGCCTTGAACTATATTTAAAATTTTAATCAAAGGACTATATAAAATGTAGCTACCTTTAGCGACGATTACAATCACTATTCATTGCCACTTGGATGATTAAACACACAGTCATCATCACACACCCACATCTTCTTCTTCCTCCTACTGCCGAGCACCCCACTCCCTCACACTCATGAAATTCTCCTCTCACCCACCTAATTTCATTAATCCCCCACTCCCTCATAAACCCACCCACATACACCAATATCACGGCAGCAGCCCCATTGCTACTGCTCTTCCTGTCCCTTTTTTTTTTTCACGCACACACACAACTTCACGTAGTCCCACCCACAGCACCTTGCACCACTACTTCCATAGCAGCAGTGGACCATCTCACACACAGAGCACCGTACAGCCACCACCTCACTACCCTTAGACCATCACAACACAACACACCACACATCGCCTCCCCTCATCATTTTCAGTCTTGATCGGCAACCCTCCTCCTGCATCTTTGCAACACCACCACACCACATCACCCTCACCACCACATCACCTTCACCCACTATACAACACACCACACACTCACGGTGCACCCACAACAGCCACCATGGCTGCTTCCTCTTTCCATCTTCACCCTAATGCGCACACAGCTGTACACACACACTATCACACTCACGCACACACAGCAGGCCGCAACACCTACTATGCATACAGACAAACATACAAAAATCCTTAGAAATCAATAGAGAGAGATTATTACCCTTTTGTTTTGGAGTTTGATTTTTTTCCCATCTTCCTCCTTTCTCTTTCTTCTTTTTTCTATCCTCTTTCCCTTTTTCTTCCTATGTTTTCTCGGTCAGCCGAGCGACTCTGTTTCTCTGTTCTTCTTCTTTTCTTTCTTTTTCCTTTCTCCTCTTTAATTCTCCAAAGTTCAATTTTTTTATTTTCATGCACTTAGTCACCTTCTTTCTAAGTAAGAGGTGCCCAAAGGTCTTTAAATTTTCCCTCCCCTCACGACACCTCTCATGCCACTAATCATATGTTTTTCAAAATTAAAATCCCCCCCCCACCCAAATTTTCCGTAATTGCATTTTTGACCTTACCATTTTTATAAAATAACATTTTGACCCAAAGGCCAACCTAACCCCTCATTTCATTCCTAATACTTGGTTATCAATATAATAGTGCTCTAATAAAAACAACCCCCCTCAATTAATTTAATTTACGGTTAGATAAATTTAAGGCATTTTCAGGGTATTGCATCCTCTCGCCCTTAAATAGATTTGGTCCTCGAAATAGGGACAAACCTTATCCTGCAAATAGATGCGGATATTTGTGCTGCATTAACGCCTCGGGTTCCGAAGTGGCTTCCTCTACTGTATGATTTCTCCAGATGACTTGACCACCGGTATTACCTTAGAATGTAATACCTGCTCTTTTTTATCAACCACTTCTATGGGTACCTCCTGGTATGAGAGATTATCTCGAATTTCCACTGGTTTCAGCTGGATCACATGTGTAGGGTCAGGAACATACTTCCTGAGCATTGAAACGTGAAACACACTATGCAATTGGCAAAATTCTAGTGGTAAATCGAGCCTGTATGCCACCGTCTCAGTCCTAAACAGAACTTTAAACGGTCCGATAAACCTCATACTCAACTTTCCCTACTTCCCGAATCGCATGATTCCCTTCCACGGTGATACCTTTAGAAACACTAAGTCACATACTTCATATTCTAACATTCTATGCCGTTTATCTGCATATTTTTCTACCGACTTTGTGCAGTACAAATTCTCTGTCGGACCACCTTCACCTTGTCTTCTGTTCCCTTGCACAGTTTTGTGCGTGATAGTCTTCGTTCCCCCATTACATCCCAATAAATAGGCGTACGACATCTTCGGCCATACAACGCTTCATAAAGAGCCATCTCAACGCTCGCTTGATAACTATTGTCGTAAGAGAATTCGATTAAAGGTAGCTGCTCATCCCATGCTCCGCCAAAATCTATAATGCATCGTCTCAACATATCCTCTAATATATGTATGGTACGTTCAGATTGGCCATCCGTCTGAGGGTGAAAGGACGTACCCGTGGTTAACTTCGTTCCACTTCTTCTTGAAAACTTTTTCAAAATCTCAAGGTGAACCTTGCATCTTTGTCGGACACAATGGTTACTGCAACTCCATAACGACTAATCACTTCCTTAATATAAATTCGGGCAAGTCGTTCAGTAGAATACCCTTCTCGGATAGAAATAACCTAAGATGTCTTCGTTAACCTATCCACTACCACCCAAATAGATGTGTACTTACTAGTTGTTCGTGGTAATCCTGACATAAAGTCCATCGTAGTGTGTTCCCATTTCCACTCATGTAGAGGGAGTGGCTGGAACTGTACGACAATCATCTTATGGTCCGCTTTCACATGTTGGTAGGTCAAACACCGAGATACAAACCCTGATATATCTATTTTCATACCAGGCCACCAAAAAAAATTTCGTAGATCAAAATACATTTTTGTTTCCCCAGGGTGGATCGAATATTTAGAGCTATATGCATCTGTCATAATCTTTTTTCTCAATTCACTGCTAGGCGGCACATATACCCAACCCTCATACACCCTCTTTATCACAATCAAATTTCTCTTTCTTATTCCTCTCAAGACCTTGCCGGATTTCCTAGACCAAAATGTCGTCAATGAACACGATGACACAACGATCTAAATATCTCCAAAATGTTTTATTCATCAAGTCCATGAATGCTGCAGGGACATTAGTCAGTCCAAATGGCATTACCAGAAACTCATAATGTCCATATTTGGTTCTGAAAGCAGTTTTTGCTACATCATTCTCCTTTATTTTCAACTGATGGTATCCAGACCTAAGATCAATTTTTGAAAAATATTTTGCATCCTTTAACTGATCAAAAAGGTTGTCAATGCGAGGTAAATGATATTTATTCCTAACGGTTACCTTACTTAACTCGCGATAGTCAATGCAAAGCCCCATCGTTCCAACTTCCTTTCTTACAAACAACACTGGGGCTCCCCAAGGTGACACACTAGGTCGAATGAAACCCAAATTTAACAATTCTTCCAGCTGTGTCTTCAACTCAACCATCTCCGATGGTGCCAACCTATAAGGGGCTTTTAATATAGGACTGGTATAGGGACCAGATCGATACTAAACTCAATCTCTCGGTCTGGTGGTAAACCTGGAACGTCTGCTGGGAAAACATTCAGAAATTCATTCACTATTGGAATTTGATCCAACTACGGTTCATCGGCACGGGTATCATATACATGTGCTAGATAACCTCGGCATCCCTTTCGGATACAACAACGAGCTTCTATCGCTGACATTAAATAAGGAGGTTGGACTGATCGATCTCTCTGTATAACCACTGTAGGTTTACCTGGTGTCGACAATTGTATTACCTTACGTCGAAAATCCACATACGCCGCTAACCAATCCATTCCAAGTATGACATCAAAATCTCCCAATTCAAGTGGTATAAGATCAGTATATAATGTCTAATCGGAGACTTGTATCGGGCATTACCTATATATCTTAGAGGCATAAAGGGAATGTCCATTAGGTATATTCACCGCTAGCACCGTATTCAACAGATGCTAGGGTACAGTGAACTTATTAGCAAAAGCTAGAGAAACAAAGGAGTGAGTAGCACCAAAATCAAATAGTATCATAGCCTGATGCGAATATACATGAAAAGTAACTGTCACCTCATCTTTTGATTTTAAGGCCACGTTCAGGTTTATAGCATTTGCATGGCCCGTTGTCCGGGGCCTTCCTTCTAGAGCCATCATCTTTATTTGCAGGCAGTCCTTTGCGTTATGGCCTGGTTGCTGGCACTGAAAGCAAACCCTCTGGTTTAGCTTGCAATCATTTTATTTTTTGCCTTACTTGCCACATTTGAAACACGCCCCTTTCACCCTTAAACAATTTGTGTCCTCGTGTTTCAGTCCACACCACCTACATTCTTTATTCGCAGCTTGGCCTAAACTTTGTCCGAACTTCCCTTCCTCCACTTTCTTTTTAAATTTCTTTCCATTGTCTTTTGCCCGTTGTTGGTTATTACTCATCTTCCTCTCTTGCTCCTTCATTTCCTCCCATACTTCTTTATTTTCTGCTTATATCAGTAGAGTTTTCTCTACAACTTCAGTAAAGGTGTTAAATTGAAAACTTTTGACAATACTTTTCAGAGGTTGTCTCAGTCCTTCCTCAAATCTTCTAACCTTCATGTCCTCTATAACCATCTGGTGCATGGTAAAATGAGCCAGTTCATCAAATTCTGTGTATATTCCTCTAGCGTCTTATCTTTCTGTTTAAGGTTCAGAAAATACGTCTTTAACTTATTTTGCACAGTCACGGGAAAATACTTCTCATTAAATACCCGTTTAAACCGCTTCCAAGTAACATAGGGTCGGTTAGGCTTCCTTCCTTCTTCAACATGTTTTTGCACATCCCACCAATACCCGACTGCTCCTTTCAGCAGTGGGATGTTTTTGCACATCCCACCATTTATTGTAACTCTTGATTCATTATAATCGTTGAGATGGGTATTATTCCTCCAAGTCTTTTAAATCATTTGTACACAATACTCCTCGTACTGTCTTTACTGGGCGATTTGCGCTCATTCCTTACGTTGTGTTGTGCAGATTATAAGATTGACCAAGAGGAACCCTCTAGGAAGGGAAATGCGGTAAGCTAGAAAAGTTGAGCGAAGCGAGATAAGCTAGAAGGGATAAGACGAAGTTTGAGTTACGAGGTAGGTCGAGAGGAGCTACACGACTACAGTCGTGTATTAGGTTGTAAATATTCATGTTGTTTAGAGACCTGAAAGTCTTTCGCTGTCGTACGATGTATGTTTGTAAGGAAATTTTTTGTAAAGACGCATTTTGGAGCGTCTATTAGTGATGTACGAATATGAGGATGTAGTTGCTCTGTAGTCAGCACAAGATTATGGTGTAATCGTGATAGACAACTCAGATCCGGTAATGTCACCAGGGTTGAGGGTGTCGCATTGATAATAGCTATAAGCAAATCGAAAGAATACTTACGAGTATGAGTTATCGAAATAAGGGTTTGGACAAAAGTCTTTACCCAGGATTCAGATAGAAACTCTTATCTGGATCTGAAGCTACGCTATCTAACTGAAAAGTCTTCAGTTTTACCCTAAACGGAACAATTAACTGATTAGAATACAGTCTACACCACGAGATCATAAATCAATACAGACTCATACATACACCCAGAATGGCCCCCTCACCGAGTACGTAAAATTACCAAAATGCCTCTTGTATGAAAAATAATCAAAATGTCCCTCTCAAACTTAAATCACGAAAACGGCCTTTCCATGAGTAAAATCGCTAAAATAATCTTATTGTATGTGAATTTATGCAAAAAAAAAACCTTTAACATGTAAAATTACCAAAATACCCCCTCAGGGTGATAAATTACCAAAATACCCCTGGGGGTTCTGGCACTAGAAAAATCTCAAAAAAAAAATCTTAAAACACTTTTTTTAAGCGTCCTGAAGTCATTTTTGGCCTAAAAATAATTTTAAAAAAGTATTGCCCGAAAGTCCTGAACCGAGCGCTCAGAAGCTGGTTCGGCTAAAAATACATATCTTCCTCGAAATGATACAAAATTTTAGATAATGAAACATCTCAGAAAAATAAGGTTTCCCTAAAATTTTTAGGTTAAAATAACTTAGTTCGATATGCTAAATAAATCACTAGTTCTTTTCATTTGACGCCCTAATTTAGCATCCTTCGCGGATACCAAAATATCTTGAAAAAGTTCACAGCGTACGTCTCATAAAAATAATGGGGGTTACTCTTTTTTACTTCGTCCAAATAAATTTCTAAATATATTTTAAAAATTAGAAAGTCACTGCTAGAATAAAATGATCTTTAGCGACACTTTTGAGTTCAAGAATTAAACCTATTTTGGCTACTGTTCATCATCCATGTTCTTCGGCAGCCCACTCTTCTCAGTTAAGCACGAACAAAAATTCACTTTCCATGACACACCTACACTACTACACACCTAAGCACGCACTAAAACACGTACACCCACACTAATACACCTAAAACACACATACACACCTCATATACACACAATTACACTAATATTATTACACACACACACACACACCCGAGACACACACAGAGAGCAAACACACACTAAGCACCCTAATACACACACACAAACTTCACCAATTCTCTAGAACACACACATATATGCACCTTATATACACAATTACACACAATCTCACCCCCACAACCCTTCACCCGAACGTTAAACACACGGCACGCCCACTTCACATAATACACACACTAAAATCACATACAAAAAGTGGAGAGTTTACCCCTTAAGAATTTTCCACCCACTTCTCTCTCTCTCTCTCTCTTCTTTCTTCTGATACCATTTCTGTCACGACCCGAACCCACAGGTGCGCCCATGAGCTAGAATCATGACCGGCTGCGGGCCCATTCGAACATCTACATAGGGCTCTACCACGCCTTACTACAACCTGAACACAAGAATCTACAACTAAGTAATTTAAAACTATCTCCTTAATAATATTTCTAAAATCACACTTATAATTTCTCGAATAAATTTCCAATGACATTCTTTATTTAACAACTAACATGGATCATTTTAAATCCGGTGGAGATCTAAGCTCTGAAAATTCTCAAATTTACAAATTTTGTGCTAGCATATCATCCAAGGGTTTATTAAATAATCTAAAAGGACTACAACTCCTTTAACAGTCGTCTACCGCAACTACATCCTCATGGCCCTCTTTAGTGTCGGTTCCGTCTAGATAATTTCTTGAAAAATATTTAAAAGAGTGAGCTTGTGTCCCAATAAGTACACATACCATATCCCTAAAATAGGTTTTGGGATTCATAAGAACATGTAATAGTTTATTTGTTTTAAAACTGGTAACAAATTCACAAAGAATACTTTACACATATATACTTTATAAAACCAATCATGCTGCAGGAGAACACTTCCAAAACGAATGCATAACAATAGTAATTAAACTTCAAGTGCAATTCTAAAATCTTTTCACGGTGTGCTGCGGTCAATGTATGGTCCCACTGACTAGGATTCAGAATCCCTCCTCCACCTCGGATAAACAATATTGTGGACGCAAGGGCGAATCACGATGCAACATTATTGTGCGCCAACGTATGATCCCATTGACTAGAACCCAGAATTCACTTTCTCCCTTGGATATGGGGCATAACAACCAATATTAACCTCAAAATAAAACAGGATTTACACAGAATTCTCAAAAACCAATGCAACATTTTCCATGGCAATTATAATTCATTTTCTCATCCAACTAGTTGCACAAAAGCAAAAGTATCATAATTATTTAAAACATTCATCCGGTAAAAAACATGTATACAAACACATATATTGGAAAAATAGGTTGTACGGAGAGACATGGCAGGAGTAGTTACTTGGATAGCTAAGCGGTTCTTGTTCTCAAGCCTTCCCTAGCTCTTGTCTATCAAAACCTAAATAAGAAATCATATGGGTGTTATCTATTGCAGCTCAATCATGCCTAGCTACTAAATTTCCCCAAGTGCTTGAAATTACCAAAATGCCCCCGGACTTGTATAGAATTACCAAATTACCCTCAATGCCTAACATACCATTACACACCCAAAAATAACAAAACACTCTTTTAAATTAAACGCTCAAATAACCGCTTCTTAAATTAAACGCTAAGGATCCTATTTCAAAAGCATATCAAACGACACTGGAATGCCGCGAAATTTTAGACACTTAAGCGTCAGTAAGATCAGATCACAGTAAAATTTCTGACTAAAAATAATTTTGTTTACTATACCAAATAATTCAAAAATCTGTTTTAAAAATAAAATCGTTTCAAGCTCTTTCCATGCCCAAAAACAACCCAAAAATTTCCACGTGGAAAGTTTTGCTAAAATAATGGGAGTTTTAGTTTTGCACTTTTCCTAAATCAACGTCTAAATAGCCCTAAACATTTAAAACAATGACTGCTCACTAACCCTCCACTATTCATCCTTTTCTTCACCAAAATTAGTCCCTACCGTAGTTTTTATCTCTTCTCCCTTATTAACACAGCCACTCCCCTGCTACGGCTCCCCGCCCCACCCCATGGCATCCCATTCCTCCTTTTTTCCACCTCCACACTCACCTAAACACCGCAAAAGCAATCAAACAACAACACACTATGGCTGCCCCAACGACAGTCTCTTTTTCCCCTCTCATTTTACACATCAAAACCCATCATAATATATCACACTCGCAAACGCACACACGAGGTCACGCCATTACTCTCCATATGTTGCCTTGCAGCAGTCCCTTCCTTTTTTGCGCTCACGCTGGCAGTCATGGCTGCTATATCTTCTCTCTTTGTAACACCCTGGAAAATCCAGAACTCCGTCGCCCCGAACTCTCAAAATGTTAACCTACCGGATCACAACAAATCGGTTAAACCTGTTGACTAACACATATTATAAATCATCTAATTCAGCATCAACACGTATTATAAATCATCTACTAGATTGCAAACTGGTTAGCTTAAACTATTACAGCTTAGGTCAATTGCAACTCAGATTCCTAAGAACGACATTATCAGTACTGACCCGCACATGGATCTTACTACACAGTAGTGATGGGCTCCCCGGAACCTCACATAGTCTTTAACCCATTCCCGAGCAATCTACTATTGACCATCACCTAAAGAAGGGAGTCAAATGAAGGGTGAGTATTTGAGAGCTCAGTAAGGTCGTACGAGGATTACAAAAAAAATTACAAAATGACTCCAAAGAATCCAGCTGGCAATGATTTTCGAAATACTTCAAACGATTTGAACAACTCAATGATTTTCAAAATGATCAAAATTCATAATAAATAGATACCAAAATAACAATAACAATCACGATGATTTCCAAACGATCAGTTTAAGATCACTACCAAAGTCATCATTTCCAAAGTACCACAAAATTTTCTCAAGGGATTTCAACACAAGCACAAATCATTCAAATATACTTTCTAATCATTTCTGTAACAATCACGGCAATATATAGTGCAGATAAAATCAAAAATTCGCATTGCGCCTGTGCGGTCGTGACGCCATTCAGGCAAAGCCGTACACATGCATGACGTACCATAATATAATTACTAGCCCTCTTCATCGGTCAAAGAACTAGCCTACTTCCCCGTAGGAAGCAGTAACAATCCAGCCTTATACCGCCTCCCCACATAACAGATACCCAGGTCAACACAGAAAAATCAACAATATCATTCAGCGTTAACATAAGCTCAAAATCACCAAAATCTCGAATTTCAATAACAATAACATACTGATGTAAGCCATCATTCGGAATTCCAGAAGAAAAATCACAAATAAACAGCAAAAACGATTGCGAATAATTATCGAATTTAGGCACAAAATTTAGAAGAACGGACACAAACAATTATCAAATTTGCGCAGCATGCAATAACAGGCGAGCATCACAAGATTTCCAAATAATCAATTCAGGTTCAATATTGGTTTTTTTTTTGGCAATAACATGCTGATATCAATTCATACTTCAGAGTTCGACGTTTGTCATAAATAAATCAAAGGAGTACGTACGAGTACGAGTTATCAAAATAAGGGTTCAGACGAAAGTCTTTACTCAGGTTTCAGATAGAATCCCTTACCTGGATCCGCAACTAAATTGTCCTAGTCGGAAGTCTTTAGCTTTAACCTAAATGGAACAATCAATTAATTAAAATACAGTCTATATTACAATATGTTCCCAACCTATTCTGGTCGTACCCAAAGGCCCACTGTCGTCCCATTTTGCATGACACGTCCGCACAAGTAACAGTCATTTTCAATGCTCACAACCGGTCAAAGCATGCACGCTCAAGTCACGTGCACTACTCACTTTCGTCACATTACTTCGTCACTAAGAAGCCCAATTTTGCACGAAGCCTTATCACGCTTCGACCGTCGCGCTTCGACCGTCTCCCGTCGATGCGCCATGGCACTTGCCCAAGGAGGTTGGCCTTAGCCTCCCCCTTGGGGTCGGCCTCGGCCTTGGCCTCCCCCTTGGGGTCGGCCTCGGCCTTGGCCTTCCCCTTGGGGTCGGCCTTGGCCTCCCCATTAGGGTAGGCCTCGGCCTCGCCATTGGGGTCGGCCTCACCCTCGCCATTGGGGTCGGCCTCGGCCTCCCCATTGGGGTCGGCCTCGGCCTCCCCATGAGGTTGGCCTTGGCCTTCCCCGAAGGGTTGGCCTCTGGCCTCCATCCTTAGCACATTCACTTCTCTTCAAGGGACCGTACATAACTCCGCGATCCCCGAAGGGCTGGCCTTTGGCCTTCATCCTTAGCACATTCACTTCTTTTCAAGGGACCATACATAACTCCGCGACCCTCGTCGCCCCGACACAACTCCGCGACCCCCCTCCCCAAGACACAACTCCGCGACCCCCCTCGCCCGGACACAACCCCGCGCCCCCCGCCGCCCGCACACAACTCCGCGACCCCTGTTGCCGGCGTTCGGGCGCCACACTTCAACACTCCGCCACGTCTATGCACCGCGCCGCTGATACAGCCGTGCCCCTAGGCTCTCTGTCACACTACCTTGCTCCCGCACACCATACGCACTATGTCGCGCCCATGCGCCACCATTGACACAAACGTGCCCCTCGGTACCTTACGCACTCCGTCGCGCCCATTTCCCGGCGCCACTAACACAGACGTGCCCCAAACACCTTACACACTTCATCGCGCCCATGCGCCACAATCATGTCATCATACCCTCGGGCACCACACTCATTTATCACACCATGCGCACCTTGCCTTGGTCATGGAACATGCTTCAACCCCGTCTTCGAAGTGTACATCATCCTACGGGGATAGGCGACTCCTCCGGGACGTTATCTCTGCCAGGGAGCTCTTCAACTCCCCTTCCGCCAGGTAGACGGCTCCTCTGGGATGCTACCTTGACTCGCTCCGAGTGCTCCGGCACAAGGACTCACCCGCGGGGATAGGCGACTCCTCCGGGACACTATCTCTGCCAGGGAGCTCTTCAACTCCCCTTCCGCCAGGTAGACGGCTCCTCCGGGATGCTACCTCGGCCAGTCGGGTAGACGGCTCCTCCGGGATGCTACCTTGACTCGCTCCAAGTGCTCCGGCATAAGGACTTACCCGTAGGGATAGGCAATTCCTCCAGGACATTATCTCCGCCAGGGAGCTCCAAGTGCTTCGGCACGAAGACTCCCCTTCTACAAGGTAGACGGCTCCTCCGAGATGCTACCTTGGCCGGCCAGGTAGACGGCTCCTTCGGGATGCTACCTCGGCTTGCGGAATAGGCAACTCTTCCGGGACACTATCTCTGTCAGGGTGCCTGCGTGACCAGCCTACGTGTTCCGACACTGGGGGCTTGCATCGGCACCCCTGGGACTATGACCCCCGGGTCACTCCGAGACGGGAGCAGGTCTTCGGAGGGCATCGCGCCTAGTTCACCTGGCAGTTGGGCGTCGGGTCTTCCCCACCGCTGCCAGGCCTGTGGGACTCTGCAAGGGCTTGGATTGGAGGCTAGATCAAGGGGTTCTCTGGCCACACTGACGTTGTGGGAGCCAGTCTTTCCAGACAGACAGAGCGACGCTGTGAAGAGCAGGCCGAGTGAATATGCGATCCGACAGTCCGTGGAGAACCGGCACCCGTGGACCCCCCGGTGATGTGTCACTCCCGGGGAGCGCCACTTGTCAGTTTATGACATCATCATCTCAATCTCTATAAATAGAGGTCTTGAGAATTCATTTGGGGGACTTTTTCTTCACTCTCTCATATTTTCATTTTCCCACTCTAGAATCCTAGAGAGAGACAGATACAAGACCCTGACTTTGGACCTAAGCATCGGACTGTGACTGTCGTCGTATATTCATCCTGCGCCATCGCCCTCGCAGCACTGCCACCCTCAGGCTCTGTCTGGGAAGCCCTTGGTCTCTGCCCTTGTTCCACCCTTGCTGTGTCCTACATCAATATACTTGGAAGCTGACTCAGACTGCAGCCTTTGTGGCACCTCCACGTAAGTACGAACCCACTTTCCTTGGCATCATTTTGGCGACTCTGCTGGGGAGGTGAGCATCGTACTGCAGTCTGTCTATCTTCCGCACTCAGTCTCCATGCCTAGACAACGAAAAGTTACGAGGGCTGCCAGCCAGGGCCTTATCCATGCCGTGCAAGAAGTGGACCACTCGGGTGAACAAGAGGGGACCAGTGTTGTGCGTCCCCAAGACCAGCCACAAACTACCGCACCTGACATACAAGTTGCAGTCAATGCGGCCATCCAGCAGTTTTTGCCCACTATAGCCACTCTTATGACAGCCATCTTAGAAATGCAAAAATCAATCCAAGTCTTGACTTCACAATCACCGACTTCCCGAAGCCTTAGAGCTCTGCACCCTGTGCCCATTACTCACCCCGTGTCATCCCAAGCTCCAGGTTTGGCCCCTCCTGCTCATATCCAACCTTCAGGGCCTGGGCTAGTTTTGGACACTGCTCAGGTCCCAGTGTCGCGACCACCGCTGCCTTGGTCCTCCGGGCCCTCGACAGTAGAACTCGCGGCACCTCAGCCCATGGCGCCACGCCTTGCCCTTGCTCGAAGCACTTCTGAGACTCACGAATCAATTGATATGGAGCCTAACCCGAACATAACTAGTCGAAACCTAAACACAAGTCATTCCCCCGGCTTACTCCAGTCGACCTTTTTTGACGACCGGCCTCCAGCAGCTGACACTACCCATGTGCAAACCATGCCCCAACAAGTTGCTCACCACCACCAACCCCTCTCTACCATCGTCATCCCCTCAATGCCTCAGGTTGTACCGTTTGGGGGCTCTGGTGCCCGAATAATCCCCACATGGCACAAACCCTCACATGCGTCGTACGTCACCAAGCATGACTTAGATGCCCTCCTTCACCGTCTCAAGCAGTCATCCTTACCTCACTCCCCCTCTAAGCTGTCAGGCCATGCTCCCTACTCTGGCAGCCTCGCTACCAAGCCTTACCCCGTCAAGTACAAGCAACCATCCTTCACCTTGTTCAACGGAAATGAAGGCAACGCCCGCGAGCCTCTCACCCGTTTTGCTGGCTCCCTAGAGCACTACGAGGAGGACGACACTTTGAAGCTTCGGGAATTTCACAAGTCCCTGACTGGCCTCGTCTACTCTTGGTATCATCAGATTCCTGACAGTACTATCCACTCATGGTCTGGCATGGTCCAGCGCTTCCTTGACAAATTTCACTATGAGACGGAACATGTGACCATCGTTGACATTGTCGGGATCCGCCAGAATCCCGGGGAAGACCTCAACACCTATGTTACGCGATTTCATCACAAGTGCTTGGAGTGCACTGACTTCAGCAAGGATGAAACCCTTGTACCCATTTGCATCAAGAACATGAAGGACACCTACAGGGTCTACCTTGAAAACCTCCAGCTTCGGTCTTGGGGACATCTCAAGGAAGCTGCACGACGCACCTATGACTCGGTCGGTCCGTCAAAGACCCCAAAGCCACAAACTCATATTACCCTGGCCGCGACGATAGAAGCAGCCAGTAACGACGACAACAACCGTAAGTGTCAGTCCCAAGAAAAGGATGGACGCCCTGACAAGAGAGGGCAGCCAATGCCTGCCCCGAAATACCCGTGTGACTTGAAGACTGTTAGAACTCTCCTCAAGACATGGATCGACGATAATGCCATAACCCTGCCCAATGCCAACATTGAACCTACCTCAGAAGAGTTAGCCCGTCCTAACTACTGCCCCTATCATCGGAAGGTCGGTCATGGCCTCAAGTGGTGCAGGGGCCTCAAGTTTGTCTTCGCCGACAAGATTGCGTCCGGAGAGCTCAAACTCTAAGTACGAGACATATGACTCACCCGACCAAGCCTTGGCATGCCTTAGTGCATTTTCCACACTTGTAATTTTTTCGTTCATTTTGCAAGTTTTCATGTACGTCATACCCATGTATCAAGGCATGTTGCTTATCCTTCGTTATCAATGAAGTTACATTTTCCAGACTTAGAAAAATTTCAAGCTACATTGCTCTTACACAAGTCTATTGACATCACCCTTCATGCCATCACCCACTCCCTTGGGGGCTTCACCCCTTCCCAATCCCTTCGGCCTCACATTGCAACGACTTGGTACGTGGTGCGCGGGGTGGCTCGAGCCGCGCTACTACGGTTGCATCATCACCCTTCATTTACTTTTCTTGACACTTAGAAAAATTTTCATTTTTTTCGCAACCGGTCATCGATGATCGTCCTCAGTGGTCTCCCTCGGCATCCTTGTCTCAGCCCAACACTTAGAAACAAATTTCATTTTTTCCCAGTCGGGTCACCACCCTCAACGGCCTCCCCTTAGCATCCTTGCCCGAACTCAAAAAAAAAATTCAATACTTAGAATTTTTTTCAAGTTTTTCATCTTCCCCACTACTCCCCACATTCATGCTTTCATCACTCTCCCTCTCACATTTTCCTCTCCTCCCTCACCATCCAACACCCCATCACCTTTTCCCCACTTCATACACAACTTCTCCCTTTCTAATGAAAAAATTCTCATTATTCTCCCATCTCATTCCTCTCTTTCTCTTCTTTTACATTGTGAAAATCTTCATTGGGGGCTCCCTCTTAGGGCTGCCAAAAAAAAATTCAAATTTCAAATTAAAAAAAAAAAAATCTGGGCAAACCCTACCCGCGAACCCAGATGACCCCGCGCGCCCGAACCGATCCGACTCGTGACCCGCGCCTCCTCTCTCTCTCTCTGCGCCCAGCTCCCCAACCCAAAACCGACCCACCCGACCCGCGTCATCCCCCAAACTCTAACCCTACTAACCCTAATTCTTTTCTCATCTCTTTCTCTTTCTCTTCACCATGCGCGGCCGACGCCCTCTTCTCCTTGCGGCGCCGCAGCCCCTCGGCCTCGCCATTCGGCCGGCAGCCCCCCTCGCCGGCAACGACCCCCCCGGCCGCACCTCCTTCTCCTTCCCCCCCTCGGCCTCGCGCCGCGGCACCCTGTCCACCCCGTATTCCCCTTCTTTCCCCTTCCTTTTTCCCCTCCATCTTCCCCCTCCCCTTCTTCGGCCTCGGCCTCCCCAACCCCCTCCCAAAGGCCGACCCCGACCCCTCCCCCTTCCTCTCTCCTCTCCTCCTTCCCACTTCCCCTCTCCCGTTCTCCCCAAGCTCGACCTCGGCCTCCCCAACCCCCTCCCCTCCTTCGGCCTCGGCCTCGGCCTCGGCCTCCCCAACCCTGTCCCATAGGCCGACCCCGCCCCCCTCCTTCCCCCATTCCCCTCCCCTCCTCCCTCTTCCCCTTCCTCCTCCGCCCCCTCCCTCGGCCTCGGCCTCACCCACGTTCAGCTTTGGCCACCCCGCCCTCTCCCCCCTCGGCCTCAGCCTCCCCAACCCCCTCCCCAAGGCCGACCCCCCGCCTTGACCAAAGCCGACCCCCACGCCCCACCCAAGGCCGAGGCCGACCCCTCCCCCTCTTCAACCTTTGGCCTTCATCCCTCTCCCTCCCCCTCATTCCCTTCCCTTCCCCACGCCCCTAGCCCACCGCGGCAGCCCGCCGCCGCCACTTCTCCACCCATCTCTTCTCCATTATTCTTCACCCACCACAAGCTCGGCCTCGGCCTCGGCCAAAGGGCCTTGGTTGGCTGGCCTTGGCCCTTCATCCTCATACCCCCCCCCCCTTACTCCATCGCTCGCTCCATGCCAACTTTCGGCCTCCCCAAACCAATGCCACCCATTTCGGCCTCCCCCACACCAAGGCCACCCATTTTGGCTTTCCCAAAACCATGGCCCTCACCTTCAAGAACCCCCCCATCCCTTCTTTCCCTTCATCACCTTCGCCCCGCCCACCTTCACGCCACGCCCGACAACCATCACCAACCATCCTCACACGCATGAAAAAAAAATCATCATGACGACCAACGCGCACCCCCTCCACAACCCCTTCACTTCAGTCACCACACCCAAGTCCACCCCGCCACCTTCGAACTTCAACCTTCACATCATGGCCGACATCCAGGGCCGGTAACTTCAAATTTTTTTTTTTGCAACATAGACCGACATGCATTGCTCGCGCCCCTGCGCCCGTCGTGGACTGCCCCTGCATCGCAACGCCCGATCGCGCACATCACGCCCCTACACATTTCATACTTTTTTACACTTAGAAATTTTTTTGCAAATTTGATCACATCCCGTGTGACGACGTCTTCTCACATCAACATCCTTGGTAGGTGGTGCGCGAGGTACCTCGAACCACCTACTCCAACTCATTATTCGACGCTCGTCTTCCGTCGCCCGGGCGCCGTCTCCGCGACCCCCGTCGCCAGCGCCCGGGCGCCGTCTCCGCGACCCCCGTCGCCAGCGCCCGGGCGCCGTCTCCGCGACCCCCGTCGCCAGCGCCCGGGCGCCGTCTCTGCGACCCTCATCGCCAGCGCCCGTGCACCGTCTCGGCGACCCCTATCACCAGCGCCTGTGCGTCGTCTCCGTGACCCCCGTCACTAGCGCCCGTGCGTCGTCTCCGCAACCCCCGTCTCCAAGGCCCGTGGGCCGTCCGTGATGTTGGTCGCCCAACGCCTGGGTGACGTCGTTGCGACACTCGTCGTCCTTCGCCCAGGCGCCGTTTACGTGCTCGCGCCTCTGCGCCCTATCATCATGCCCTTGCGTCAACACCCAATCATCACAAGACTTTCGTAGGTGGTGCACGAGGTAGGTCGAGCCACCTATTCTTCATCATCATCATGCATTGACAACGTCAACAACTCGCCGGCCAAACAACATCAAAATCTTGCTACGTGTTTATGCGTGTGGTGCCCGCTCGGGTTGCCCCTCCGCGCACACCACACACAGGGGGCTTATGTTCCCAACCTATTCTGGTCGTACCCAAAGGCCCACTGTGGTCCCATTTTGCACGACACGTCCGCACAAGCAACAGTCATTTTCAACGCTCACAACCGGTCAAAGCATGCACGCTCAAGTCACGTGCACTTCTCACTTTCGTCACGTTACTTCGTCACTGAGAAGCTCATTTTCACACGAAGCCTTATCACGCTTCGTCCGTAGCACTTCGCCCGTTACCTGTCGATGCGCCATGGCACTTGCCCAAGGAGGTTGGCCTTGGCCTCCCCCTTGGGGTCGGCCTCGGCCTTGGCCTTCCCCTTGGGGTCGGCCTCGGCCTCGGCCTCGCCATTGGGGTCGGCCTCGGCCTCGCCATTGGGGTCGGCCTCGGCCTCGCCATTGGGGTCGGCCTCGGCCTCCCCATGAGGTTGGCCTTGGCCTTCCCCGAAGGGTTGGCCTCTGGCCTCCATCCTTAGCACATTCACTTCTCTTCAAGGGACCATACACAACTCCGCGACCCCCGTCGCCCGGACACAACTCCGCGACCCCGTCGCCCGGACACAACTCCGCGACCCCCGTCGCCCGGACACAACTCCGCGACCCCCGTCGCCCGGACACAACTCCGCGACCCCCGTCGCCCGGACACAACTCCGCGACCCCCGTCGCCCGGACACAACTCTGCGACCCCGTCGCCCGGACACAACTCCGCGACCCCCGTCGCCGGCGTCCGGGCGCCGCACTTCAACACTCCGCCGCGCCCGTGCGCCGCGCCGCTGATACAGTCGTGCCCCCAGGCTCTCTGTCACACTACCATGCCCCCACACACCACACGCACTATGTCGCGCCCATGCGCCACCATTGACACAAATGTGCCCCCCGGCACCTTACACACTCTGTCGCGCCCATGCGCCACGCCACTACTACAAACGTGCCCTCGACACCTTACTCACTTTATCGCGTCCATGCGCCACAATCATATCATCATGCCCCCGGGCACCACACTTATTCATCACACCATGCGCACCTTGCCTTGGTCATGGAACATGCTTCAACCCACTCTCCGGAGTGTACATCATCCTGCGGGGATAGGCGACTCCTCCGGGACACTATCTCTGCCAGGGAGCTCTTCAATTCCCCTTCCGCCAGGTAGACGGCTCCTCCGGGATGCTACCTCAGCCAGTCGGGTAGACGGCTCCTCCGGGATGCTACCTTGACTCGCTCCGAGTGCTCCGGCACAAGGACTCACCCGCGGGGATAGGCGACTCCTCCGGGACACTATCTCTGCCAGGGAGCTCTTCAACTCCCCTTCCGCCAGGTAGATGGCTCCTTCGGGATGCTACCTCGGCCAGTCGGGTAGACGGCTCCTCCGGGATGCTACCTTGACTCGCTCCGAGTGCTCCGGCACAAGGACTCACCTGCGGGGATAGGCGACTCCTCCAGGACACTATCTGTGCCAGGGAGCTTTTCAACTCCCATTCCGCCAGGTAGACGGCTCCTGCGGGATGCTACCTTGGCTCGCTCCATGTAATACCCCGAATATTTCCTTTTCCTTATGCAAAATTTGTATATTTTTGAATAAATAGTTGGTGGTCTTTTGTTAAAACTAAGAAAATGAATTGGGATTGTTTCTGAAATTTTTGGTTAAATGAACAGTAACTTTTAGTCGAATTTAAAAGGTTTTAGTCGACTAAAAGAGTGTTTCAGTCGACTAAAAGTGTTTCGGTCGACTAAAAAGTGTTTAAATTGTGTAAAAATGGTTTTCTGGACTTTTAGTCGAATTTAAAGGTTTTAGTCGAATTTAAAGGTTTTAGTCGACTAAAAGTGTGATTTCAGTCGACTAAAAGTTGGTCGATGAACAGTGATTATGAACAGTTTTTGAACAGTAACGGTGAACAGTGATTTTGAACAGTACCATGAACAGTATTTTGAACAGTACTTTCAGTCGACTAAAATGTGTTTTCAGTCGACTGAAAGTTGATTTCGGTCGACTTAAAGGTTTAAAATTTTGTTCCCTATAAATAGTGTTCTATTTCATTCCTAGCCCTTTTGTTCTTGATTTCTTGCTCCTTTGCGGCGAAGAGAGAGAGAATAGGAGGCTTGGGAAGCTCTTTGGCGCTAGAGTGGTGCTTTGAGGTTTCTTTGGTTCAAAAGCTTGTTTGAGGTAAGGGTTTGAACGTTCTTGCTGTGGTAAGGGTTTGTAATGTTTTTGCTATGGTATGGGTTGCTTCTTTAAATCTGAAAAAGAGTTATTGGAGTTGATTAATCTTGTTTTGTAAGGGATTCTACCTTTTGATTTTGGCTTGGGTTTTCCTTCTTTAAATCTGAAAAATTATTGGATTTTGATCAAGCTTGTTATGAAAGGGATTTTATCATCGTTTCGTTGTGGGAAGGGTATCTGTCAGAATCCGAAGGTTTATGCTTCGTCAATTTTGGTTCATCTATATTTGTTTGTATTTGATTTGTCCCACTTGTACCCTTTCGTCTATAATATTGTTTACCCTTTTCGTTTGTGCCTGATGATGCACATCATTGAATTCGTATATTTGTGACCGTCAATTTAAGATTGGCACTGACTATGTTGAACAACTCTCGAAAATAGAGAGGGTCCTATGGACACATGTTTGTTATACTAGAGAGCCGAAGCCTCCTAGTATGCTCCGGAGCACACGTTTGATGTTTGATGTTTGGTTCGACATTTGGGTCTTATGACCACCATAGTCATCGTATGTTTGTAGCGTACCCGACATATAATTGAAATGTGTTTTGGGTTAAACGCTTAATGACGTTTGCTTTGGTATTTGACAGTAAGTTTTGATTGCACTTTCGTACCTTCGGGCTTGTATTTGATTTGGGTTCTTTAGACCACCTTATGAACATTTCGTATATTTGATTTGCCTTCTTTGCATCGTAGTCAATTGTTATTATTTGCTCGTCGGATATTTGATTTTGTTTTGGACTACGACTCATCGTATTTGATTCCCATTTGTTTTCCACTTGCTGGGCTATTCGAGCTCACCCCCTATTCGTTTGTTTTGTCCTTTACCACAGGTATCGGACGTGATTTTTCGGGCGTGGCATGTTTGGGGGAAATTAGAGTTTTTAGTCTTTGTTAGTATATTTGAGCAATGTAAATTATTTCGCCGCTGCGTTTGGTAATTATTTTGTAAGGGAATATTCAGTGGAATTATTTTGGTGAACGGATTGTCTTAGACTTTTGTTTGTGGAGATATTTTATCTTAGAGGATTTAATTGCTCTGTCTATACCGTTATACTTAGAACTGTAATGGTATATAATGGAATTTGATGATAGTCGCGGCCTCGCGCTTTCGGGGCGTGACACTCCAAGTGCTCCGGCACGAAGAGTCCCCTTTCTGCCAGGTAGACGGCTCCTCCGGGATGCTAACTTGGCCGGCCAGGTAGACGGCTCCTCTGGGATGCTACCTCGGCTTGCGGAATAGGCGACTCCTCCGGGATACTATCTCCGTCAGGGTGCCTGCGTAACTAGTCTACGTGCTCTGGCACTGAGGGCTTGCGTCACCACCCCTAGGGACTATGACCCCGGGGTCACTCCGAGACGGGAGCAAGTCTTCGAAGGGCATCGCGCCTAGTTCACCTGGCGGTGGGGCGTCGGGTCTTCCCCACCGCTGCGGGGCCTGTGGGACTCTGCAAGGACTTGGATTGGAGGTTAGATCAAGGGGGTTCTCTAGCCAAACCGACATTGTGGGAGCCCATCTTTCCAGACAGACAGAGCGACGCTGTGAAGAGCAGACCGGGTGAATATGCGATCCGACAGTCCGTGGAGCACCAGCCCCCGTGGACCCCCCCGTGACGTGTCACTCCCGGGGAGCGCTACGTGTCAGTTTATGATATCATTATCTCAATCTCTATAATTATAGGTCTTGAGAATTCCTTCTTCACTCTGTCATATTTTTACTTTCTCACTCTAGAATCCTAGAGAGAGAAACATACAGGACCCTGACTTTGGACCTAAGCATCGGACTGTGACTGTCGTCATATATTCATCCTGCGCCATCGCCATCGCCCTCGCAGTACTGCCACCCTCAGGCTCTGTTTGGGAAGCCCTTGGTCTCTGCCCTTATTCTACCCTTGTTGTGTCCTACATCAACATACTTGGAAGCTGACTTGGACTGCAGCCTTTGTGGCACCTCCACGTAGGTACGAACCCACTTTCCTTGGCATCCAATATTGTGACTTAATACGGACTAACGCATACTCCCAAAATGAACCCCCTCTTTGTGTATGTAAAATTACCAAAATGCCCTTAGGTGTAAAATTATCAAAATGTGCCTCTCTGACTTAAATCACCAAAATGGTATTCTCGTAAGTAGAATCACTTTAATTACCTTACTGTATGCAATTTTACCCAAAAATACATTTTTAGGTCAAATTACCCAAATACCCTCTGGGTGGCAAATTACCAAAATATCCCCTCTCACACTTGAATCACAAAAACAGCCTTCCCACAAGTAAAATCACTCAAACAATCTTATTGTATGTGAATTTACCTCAAAATACCTCTCATAAGTAAAATTACCAAAATACCCTCTCGGGGTGGTGAATTACCAAAATACCCCTCGTTACACTTAAATCATCAAAATAACCTTTCCGTAAGAAAATTACTAAAATATCCTTATCGTATGAAAATTTACTCAAAAATACCCTTTATGGGTAAAATTACCAAAATACCCCTGGGGGTTTTCGCCACTAGAAAAATCCCAAAACATCTAAAAATACTATTTTTAGCATCATGAAGTTATTTTTGGACTAAAAAGTAATTTAGAGAATTTTAGCCTGAAAATTCCGAACCGATGTCCGGACCGAGCGCTAAAAGGTAAGTTTTGTAAAAAATACCTATCGACCTCATTATGGCATGAAATTTTAGATAATGGATCATATCAGTAAAATAGGGCTTCCATAAAATTTTCAGATTAAAATAACTTTATTTACTATGCTAATCAAATTGGGAATTTTGCCTAATTGATGCACTAATTTAGCGCCCTTTGCGGACACCGAAAACTCCCAAAAAAAAAATTACAGAGTGTAGGTCTCATAAACATATTTGAGGTTATAGTTTTAAACTTTGTCTAATTTTGGCTCTAACTATTTATAAAAATTCGGATTAAAATTTGCTTAAATAATTTTACGTTTAGCGACACTTACACTTAGAGATGTCAAAAGGGCTGGGCTGCCTGCGGGCCGGTCCGGCGGCCTAGCCCTAAAGATGAATAGTGCTGGGGCAACAGAAATTATAAAGATGATCGTCTCAATCTGTAGTCTGGTGACAGAGTAGAATATTTGATAGAAACCGCAAACTGAGAAAAGTCTACTAGCCGACCAGTTAGTCGAAAACTGGCCGGGGCATCCAAAAAATTTCTAATACTTTTTCCCGAATTTTGAGATATTATCTTTTCCTAATTCGCTAATTATCTCTGATAAAATAGATAAGATGTACTAGATTTCAAGAAAGATAATCCTAGATCATCTAAATAAATCACAATCTTCATACTGGGCTGGACTCAACTAATTGGACTGGAATGAACAACTAGACTGAATTAACTGAGCTGGACTAAATTAATTAAGCTCATGATTTTTTATTAGATCTACACCTACAATAATAAACCTTTACTATTAATAAAGTTAATACAACAAATAAATAAATGGGGTATCTATAGGTAGCCTTGCACTTTTCAAAGAGAAATCGACTATCGATACCCTTGCACTTTTCAAAGTGGAAGTATTTTTTTGCATGTATCAGTATCTAGATAACATACATTATCAATAGACCAGTCACTATTGATGCCAAGGAAAGAGGTTCGGGCTTATGTGGAAGGGCCACCAAGGATGCAGTCTGAAATAGCTTCCAAGTAGGCAAAGTGGGAGACAACAATGATGGAGCAAGGGCTGAGAGCAAGGCTCCCCAGACAGGTCGCGAGGGCTGGCAGTGCCGCTCAGGCAAGACGACGACGAACAGGGCCGACAGTCGACAGTCCAAGGCGAGGTCCAAGTCAGGGGTGTAACGTCAAGGGTCCGATGTCAGAAGTCCAAGTGTGTTTCTCTCACTAGAATTCCAGAAAGAATGGGTTTTTAGAGAGAGAAAGTGAAAATGACAAATGAGAGAGAAGTCCCCAAATGAGTTCCAAAGTCTCCTATTTATAGGGAAAAGTGTACATGTGTCATCAGCTGACATGTGTCGTCCCCTGGGAATGACACGTCACCAGGGGGTTCAAAGTACTGATTCTCCGTTGGACTGCCGGTTCCCGAGTTCATGCTGCCCTTGCAGCATCTCTCTGCCTGTCTGAGGAGACTGACCACACTGCGGTAGCATGATCAGAGTATCCCATTGCCCCAGCCACCGGTCCAAGCCCTTACTGAATCCCACAAGATGCGTAAAGTGATGCGCAGAGAACTTAACAGCGGTGAGGGTTGCCCCTTAGCCAACAGCTAGGCAGATTAGGCGCGATGCCCTCCGAGCACCTGCTGTTGTCCCGGAGTGACCCAGGGGTCATTGCCCTGGTGGTGTCAACGATCAATGCTAACATGAGCGGACATGCTCGCAGCTCAGTGCTCAAAGTTCGTGGCGACGGGTCCTCGTGCCGGAGCCCCCCCGTGATTATAAGGGCGATGGCTGTAAGGTTGACAGCCCATCCCACTGCGAGGGGTCCTCGTGCCGGAGCACTACGAGCGGAGCCCCCCGTGATTGTGTTGGAGATGGCTTTAAGGTTGTGAGCCATTCCCGCTGCGAGGGGTCCTCGTGCCGGAGCACTACGAGCGAAGCCCCCATGATTGTGTCGGCGATGGCTTTAAGGTTGTGAGCCCATCCCGTTGCTAGGGGTCCTCGTGCCAGAGCACTACGAGCGGAGCCCCCCGTGATTGTACCGGCGATGGCTTTAAGGTTCTGAGACCAACTCGCTGCGAGGGGTCCTCGTGCCGGGGCACTAGGCGCGGAGCCCCCCGTGATTGTGTCGACGATGGCTTTAAGGTTGTGAGCTCATCCCGCTGCGAGGGGTCCTCGTGCCAGAGCACTACGAGCGGAGCCCCCCCGGAAGCACATAACATGATAGTGGCGCATGGGTGCGGCGACTACCGTCGCGAGACAATACCTAGTGCCGGGGAACATATCATGAGAATGGTGCATAAGAGCGGCGACGAGTGTCGTGGGACGATACTTGGTGCCGGGGGTACGTAGTGTGACAGAGAGCCATAGGGGATGGCTGTATCAGTGGCACGGTGCAAGGGCGCGGTGGCGTGTGACCGTGCGGTGCGCGGGCACCGGCGACGAAGGTCGCAGAGACGGCGAGCGGGCGATAGGAGTTGCGGAGCTGGCGTGTGGGCGACGGGAGTCGCAGAGACTGCGCGTGGGCTGAGGGAGTCATGGAACAGTCATGCGGGCGAAAAAGTCACAGAGAAGGCGTGCGGGCGACGAAAGTCACAGAGCTGTCGTGCGGACGCGGGAGATGAAAGTCGCGGAGACGGCGCACGGGCGACGAGAGTCTCGGAGCTGTCACGCGAACGCGGGCGATGAAGGTCGCAGAGATGGTGCGCGAGTGACGAGAGTCGCGGAGCTAGCACGCGGGCGAAAAGAGTCGCTGAGCTGGAGCGCGAACGCGGGTGACGAAGGTCACGGAGATGGTGCGCTGGCGACGAGAGTCACGAACAAAGGTAGTCGGTAGTCAAGGTAGGTGGCCGACCCCCTTAAGGGGGAAGGCACACCAAGGTTGCTTCACAAAGAGAAAATGCATGTGACTTGATTATGTGACGCTATGACCGGCATGTGAGCGTTGAAAAGTTGACCGTTGAATGCGCCGATGTGTCATGAGAATTGGGACCCCCAGTGGGCCTATAGGTGTAGCCAAGATAGGTTGGGAACATAAGCCCCCTGCGTGTGGTGTGGGCGGAGGGGCAACCCGAGCGGGCGCCGCACGCATAAACACTTAGCAAGATGTTGATGTTGGTTGGCCGGAGAGTTGTTGACATCGTATCTGAATGACGAAGGTGAAGAGTAGGTGGCTCGAGCGAGGTCGACGTCCAAGCGACGGCGACGAGGGTTGCGAAGACGGCGTCCGGGGACAGGCGACGAGCGTCGCAAAGACGTCACCCGGACGATGGGAGACAAGCGTCGTGGAAATGCCGCACGGGCGCTGGCGACGGGGGTCGCGAGACAGCGCCTGGGCGAGGAGCGTCACAGAGTCGTCACCCGGGCGATGGGCATCGAACAACGACCGGTGCTGAACAATGAGCGTGAGGGGTAAGTGGTTCGAGTTGCCTCGCACACCACCTACGTACCAAGGACTGATGTTGGAGGATGCCACGATGGTGGGTGCGGCAAGGGTGTGGTGACGGGCACAGGCTCGCTGTTGATGCGAGTATAGCAAAAAAAAAAAAAAAAATCTAAGTATGGAAAGTGATGAAATGGGTAGGGGAGGAGCAACACGAAGGTTGGAGAGCGAAATGCGCAACATGTCTTCACGACTTTTTGTGGAAAAGGTGGCGATGGTGGTTGATGATAGTGATGTTGCTCGGCCGAAAGGTTAGAGTGAAGGTGATTGTGTTGGTGCGATGGGTAAGGGCCGAAGGGAGTGGCCAAGGCGTGGCCTCTTGGTGGTGGAGGCCGAATATGGTGTTGCCTTGGGTGAAGTGCGAAGAGTGGCCAAGGGGTCGCCGAAGGTGAGGATGATGAAGGCCGACGTGGTGGTAGATGTTGGCCAAGGGTGGGGTTGGTGAGGGTGGGGTGTCGGTCTCATGGCCTTGGTGACTGAAGGTGGTGGGCCGAACTATGGCCGTCGAAGTGCAGAGTGGGGAGGGGGGTGGCCGAAAAGCGGTGTGGAGGCCGAGGCCAAAGGTGGAGGGCCGAATGGTGGTATGAGAGATGATGGCCGCAGAGGGGTGGAGTGTGTGATGGCCAAAGGGGGGGGGGGATCGGTGAGGTGGTTGGGTCGACCAGGAGGGTCGCGGTGGTTGTGGGTGTCGGCCAGTTGGCTTGGTGGTGAGAATGGCCGAAGGTTTGAGGAAAAATGGCGAAGAGTCGGGGCTGCCGCGCGCTGTCGGTTGACTTACGGGCTCAGGGGAGAGGAAGAGAGAGGGGGGGTCGGCGAGGTGGTTAGGTCGGCCAGGTGGGTTGGTCGGGAGAGTGGCCGAAGCAAGAAAATGGTGAAGGAGAAGAGGGGGGCGGCGGCGGCAATGGCCTGCCATGGCGCCGTGGGGGATTGCGGGGTCGGAGGGAGAGGAGATGGAGAGAGCCGAGGGGAAGGGGGTCGGCGGGGATGGGGGTTCGGGGTAGCAGGGGGGTCGGCGGGGTGGGTCAACGTGGTGCTGGATGGGAAAGAAAAGAAAAATGGGAAGGGGGAAGGCGGCGATCGCGCGGCGTGGGGCTGCCGTGGGTGGTCGGAGGGAGGAAGGAGGTCAGCGAGGTAGATGTCGGGAGGCGGGAGGTCGGCGGGAGGAGTGGCGACGCCGGGAAGGGTCGGCCGGTGGAAGGCGAAGGCCGAGATGGGTGCGGCCGAAGATGGCTCGGCGACGCAAGGAGGGTTGCGATGCTAGGAGAAGATGGTGAAGGCAATTAGGGTTTTTTGCGGGTTAAGAATTCTGGGATACGGGTCGGAGCGGTCGGGTAAACGGGCGGGCGGGTTGACCCGCTGGAGGTGAATGAAAAGAGGGGAAACGGGGCGAGGCAGTTGCGGGTAGGGCTCCTCGCGGGTGGGTTCAGCCTACCTGGATGTCTTTTGGTTTTGACTTTGAATTGAATTTGAATTTTGATATATATATATATATAGATATATTTTTTTTTGCAAGCTCCCAAAGTAACTTTTCAAAATGTCTATATAAAGCATGAGAGGGAGATGAAAATGTTGTGATGAAACATTTCTAAGTGAAAGGAAGAGAATGAGGGGAGGGAAGATAGATGAAAATTTGCGTGGAAATTTTTTTCTAAGTATTGGAGAGAGCACCAGAGGGTGAAATTTTTTCTAAATGTAGAGTGAGGATGAGAGGGTGATAACCCGACTGCGAGCAAGTAGGGTGTGAGCGAGGTGCGAAAAAACTCTAAGTGTTGAGAAATATTTTTTTTTTCAAG
The DNA here is from genome assembly GCA_033065855.1 of Escallonia rubra. Lineage (NCBI taxonomy): Eukaryota > Viridiplantae > Streptophyta > Magnoliopsida > Escalloniales > Escalloniaceae > Escallonia > Escallonia rubra. Next base: position 43,238 of record JAVXUO010002499.1, read on the forward strand.
TGTTGAAATTTTTGCTAAGTGTTGAGTTGGAGCAACGGTGCCGGGGAAGTCGCAAGGGGTGATAACCCGACAGCAAAAAATGAAGAATTTTTTCTAAGTGTTGAACTTGGGCAGGGTGCCAAATGAAGCCGCGGGGGTGGTGACCTGACTGCCAAAAATGAAGTTTTTTTTTCTAAGTGTTGAAAAGTGAAGAGCGGGGCTCGGACAAGGATGGCGACGGAGGTGTGAACTTGGGATGGCAAGCTTGATGACAGATAGAGTCACAGAGGCAAGGGAGGGCCGTCAGGATGTGCTGCATGCATGCCCACGAGGTCGCATAGTCTGAAGGAAATGTCGGCTGTCGAAGTTGAGACTTAGTAGCGTGGCACGAGCCACCCCGTGCACCACGTACGAAGTCGCTGCAATGTGACGCGGGAGGGGTAGGGAACATGGCCTGCATCGGGTAGGAAAGAGCGGAAGCCCCCAATGGAGTGGGTGATGGCACCAAGGGTGGTGCCAGTACAACAATGTTAGCTTGAAAATTTTCTAAGTCTGGAAATGCCGGCATCTTGGATGGCTGGGTAGAGGTTGTGAATGGTAGTCCTGGTAGCCGTGCGTTGCTGAGGCATGGTTGCTTGAGTGTAGCAGACAACAACACGATGCTCACCTCCCCAGCGGAGTCGCCAAATGATGCTGAGGAAAGATGGTTCGTGCTTATGTGGAGGGGCCACAAAGGATGCAGTCTCAATCAGCTTCCAAGTATGCAAAGTGAGAGACAACAAGGACGGAGTAAGGGCTGAAAGCAAGGCTCCCCAGACAGGCCGCGAGGGCTGGCAGCGCTGCGTATGCAGGGTGACGACAAACAGGGCCGGTAGTCGACAGTCCAAGTCAAGGTCCAAGTCAGGTGTGCATTGTCAAGGTCCGATGTCAGAAGTTCAAGTGTGTTTCTCTCACTAAAATTCCAGAGAGAATATGTTTTTTTAGAGAGAGAAAGTGAAAATGTCAAATGAGAGAGAAGTCCCCAAATGAGTTCCAAAGTCTCCTATTTATAGGGAAAAGTGTACATGTGACATCCGCTGACATGTGTCGTCCCCTGGGAATGACACGTCACCAGGGGGTTCAAAGTACTGATTCTCCGTTGGACTGCCGGTGCCCGAGTTCGTGCTGCCCTGCCCTGCCCTTGCAACATATCTCTGCCTATCTGAGGAGACTAACCACACCGTGGTAGCATGATCAGAGTAGCCCGTTGCTCCAGCTACCGGTCCAAGCCCTTACTGAATCCCACAAGGTGCGTTAAGAGACGCGAAGATAACCTAATAGCGGTGAGGGTTGCCCTTGTAGCCAACTGCCAGGCGGACTAGACGAGGACATGCTCGTAGCGCAATGCTCAGAGTCCGTGGAGAGGGGTCTTTGTGCCGGAGCCCCCGTGATTGAGCCGGCGATGGCTTTAAGGTTGTGAGCCCATCCCGCTATGAGGGGTCTTCATGCCGGAGCCCCCGTGGTTGAGCCAGCGATGGCTTTAAGGTTGTGAGCCCATCCCGCTACGAGGGTTTCTCGTGCCGGAGCACTACGAGCGGAGCCCCCCGTGATTGTGTCAGCGATGGCTTTAAGGTTGTGAGCCCATGCCGCTGCGAAAGGTCCTCGTGCCAGAGCACTAAGAGCGGAGTCCCCTGTGATTGTGCTGGCGATGGCTTTAAGGTTGTGAGCCCATCCCGTTGCCAGGGTACTCGTGCCAGAGCAATACGAGCAGAGCAATACGAGTAGAGCCCCCCCGTGATTGTGCCGGCGATGGCTTTAAGGTTGTGAGCCCATCCTGCTACGAGGGTCCTCGTGCCAAAGCACTACGAGCGGAGCCCCCCGTGATTGTGCCGGCGATGGCTTTAAGGTTGTGAGCCCATCCTGCTACGAGGGTCCTCGTGCCCGAGCAATACGAGCGGAGCCCCCCGTGATTGTGTCGGCGATGGCTTTAAGGTTGTGAGCCCATCCAGCTGCGAGAGGTCCTCGTGCCGGAGCACTACGAGCGGAGGTCCCCGTGATTGTGCCGGCGATGGCTTTAAGGTTGTGAGCCCATCCCGCTACGAGGGTTTCTCGTGCCGGAGCACTACGAGCGAAGCCCCCATGATTGTGTCGGCGATGGCTTTAAGGTTGTGAGCCCATCCCGTTGCTAGGGGTCCTCGTGCCAGAGCACTACGAGCGGAGCCCCCCGTGATTGTGACGGCGATGGCTTTAAGGTTATGAGCCCATCCCGCTGCGAGGGGTCCTCGTGCCGGAGCACTACGAGCGGAGCCCCCCGGAAGCACATAACATGATAGTGGCGCATGGGTGCGGCGACTACCGTCGCGAGACAATACCTAGTGCCGGGGAACATAAAATTAGAATGGTGCATGAGAGCGACAAGAGTCGCGGAGCTGGTGCGCAGGCGACGAGAGTCGCGGAGCAAGCGCGCGGGCGCCGGCGATGAAGGTCGCGGAGACGGCGCGCGGGCGACGAAGGTCGTGGAGATAGCGCGCGGGCGACGAGAGTCGCGGAGCTGGCGCGCGGGCGGGGGCGACGTAAGTCGCAGAGCTGGCGCGCGGACGCGGGGCGACGAAGGTCTATGAGATGGCTCGCGGGCGACTAGAGTCGCGGAGCTGTCTCGCGGACACGGGCGGCGAAGGTCGCAGACGACGAGAGTCGCAGAGATGGCGCGCGGGCGATGAGAGTCACGGAGCTGGCGTGCGGACGCGGGCGACGAAGGTCGCGGAGATGGCACGCGGGCGACGAGAGTCGCGGAGTGGGCGAGAGGACACGGGCGACGAGAGTCGCAGAGCTGGCGAGCAGACGCGTACGACGATGATCGTGGAGATGGCACGCGGGCGATGAGAGTCGCGGAGTTGGCGCGCGGGCGACGAGAGTCACGGAGTTGGCGCGAGGGCGACGAGAGTCGTGAACGAAGGTATTCAGTCATCAAGGTAGGTGGCCGACCCCAGGGTGGCCGACCCCTTTAGGTGGAAGGCACACCAAGGTTGCTTCACAAAGGGAAAATGCATGTGACTTGAGTATGTGACGCGTTGACCGGTAGGTGAGCGTTGAAAAGTTGCCACTTGAATGCGCCGAGGTGTCATGAGAATTGGGACCCCCAGTTTCCCTATAGATGTAGCCAAGATAGGTTGGGAACAACTATCAATATGCTTGAACTTTTTCGAGTGAAAATATTATAACTATTATTAGCCATAGACTAGCTTTATCTGCACCATTTTTATTTTGCGTACACCATACACAGATATCAAGATTACATTGAAGTTCCTTAAGACTTGCTAGTCACTTCATCTAGCTTGATCATGAGATATAATGCAGTAACATAAAACATGTTACGACCATAGTTGGCAACGCCATCAAACAAACCATCGTCATGTTTGGTCAATCCACTAACCAACTTAAGATATCAAATGGCTATTGCTATGCTAATCCGTTGAGCCCTCTTTTAGATCAACATGTTTGGAGAGAAAAAAGAAAATAAATAATATTCAACTATAATTGAAGTTCTGGATAACCACTGAGTTAAAACTCTAACTTGATGTGCTTCGCAAATCCAAATAGGGTATCCTTTTCTAAAAAATCCAATTGACTCCTAATATATATTTTTCATCAGATTTCACAAGGTTGAAAGCTTCAAACTCATAGACGGTAGAGAATTTTGAATCGATAGTCACAATCAGTGGCGGAACCAGTATTTCACTTCAGGGGTGCCAAAAATATATCGAAGTTACTAATTTTTTTATGAGTAAAATAATATACAAAAACTGAGTGCACTTTTTGATAATACAAAAAAAAAATACTAAAAACATCCAAGTGGTCTTATTAAGTTTCATGAAAGCTACTAAAAACTCTTTACAGGACAAAAAAAAAAGAACGAATACGAAATAGATATTTAAGTATTTACAAACGAAAATACTAAATAACTACTGGATGAGGCCCCGAAGATCGATAGAAGCTTGATAATAGCCTCATTCCCAATAATTTGAAGACATTTTTCTCAATGTAGTAAACCAAGCTATCATTCATCCATTTTTCTTGATGAGGCCTCTCGGCACAGTCTCCCTCACTTCGCTAACAAGGGAGGCGCAAGATTCCATATATTGCGCACAGAGCATAAAAAGCGTTAAATATAAGAAACTCAGGTATTTGTTTTGCTCATTTCTTTCTCATTTATTCATTGTGTGCGCGCTCCTGAGGGTAAGAGGAGGGAGGAAGAAAGAGGAGACAATTTTTAGATGTATTTGCAGAAAAGAATGAATTGGTACTCAGCAAATAGGAGGCATACCTCCAAAAGTTAAACAGGAATATAAAATCTCCAGGGACATGATGAATACCTCCCCCCAGGCTTAAAACACAAAGGAAGCAACCAAAGTCTAAGCACTTAATTTGAGCTCTATAATTGACTAATGTATTAATTAGCAGCTTTCTGAATTATGTATTGGGTTGGTCCTCTGTTCAAGCTTCCCTGAATCTTTCTAAACATATGTATGTCTACAATGTAGATCTCTACTCTGTCCGTAGGTGGTAGACATCTTCTTATTCATGTTGCATAAGCCCACCGGACCGCTTAAATTCCAAGGTTACCTAGGTTCTAAATGCAGCACAAATGCACAATTCAGTAATCAACTCCCATAATCTGCAAGAGAAATGTGCTATTAACAACTTTGAGTCCCTATTTTATTTGCTTTATAGTTACCAATGGCATGGCAATTGGGCTATATACCAAAATTCTCAACTGCATGCAAAGTCAATCACAACAATTAGTTGAAACTGCGTCAAGACTTTCACAGCCATGAAAATCATATCTTCCTCTCAACCAGCAATATAAGGATATTATTAAGTTCCATAAAAGAAAGGGGAACTGGCAAACCAAACCCACCGCCATACACACTCAGTAAAGCTAGGGGCATTGGTTGACAGAAACAAAATACCATCAAAACCAAAATTATCCAGAAACCCAGATAACACCCATCTAGTAATTTGGATCAAAATGGTTCCTTAAGACCTATACTATGATAAAGCCAAACACTACCAGAGTACTAGTCCTCAATATAACCAGAAACCCAAAGAATCAAAGTAAAAAAGACACATGTTAAGTCAAAACAGGTTGGCTGGAAGAGTCCTCGCCTCGCCCGGCTCACTGTCGCCACTCGCAGTCGCCGGTCACTGCTTCTTCTTCAGTTGGTGGTTCCAGATCTGAAGATGTCTTCCTCAACAGTCGGTGCCTCAACTCGTTCCAGAGCTAAGTCCACTCGCCGTCGGCCGTCACCCGTCGCCGGTGAGTGAGTGTCTACAGTCTGCCTGTCTTAGAGTGGGTGAGAGACTTGGCATCACAGAGAGAGAGAGAGAGTCGCAGAGCAGGTGATGAGGTGAAATGATGAAAAAAAAATTCTTTCGGAAGTTGAGGGGGTACATTAGCCCCCCCTCGTTCTAACGTAGCTCCGCCCTGGTCACAGTTGGCTCACTATACACGCGACATTAAAAGGGCTCTTTTTTGCTTCCAATCATAATAGGCTTGCAAACTTGGACCCCAGCCATATCGATTATATTCCCTTTTAACTTATTGTAGACAAGAATGGACATGAATGTTCAATTTTTCCTCCTATTTTTGGCACGAGATCATACTTTTTAGCATATTTACTAGCATCAACTTCAAATATATCCTTTCCATTTTGTAACAAATTGTATGGTTCAATATATTTGATTATTTTCAAATAAAATTGTGCCACCCGAAGTATGTCACCCCTCTCATCAACTTTTTGAACCAAGCTCATTGATGAAGTGAGATGTGCACTATTTTCATTTTCAGGGATTTCTGCCAAAGTTGGTAGAAAAACTTGTTTTTAGATAAACTCAACTTCATTAAGTTGGGACATCCATATATGAAGAGTGCGTAATATCAAGACACTTAGTCCTTATTGGCGTGTCGGCCATGACAACCGATGAATGTAGTCATTCGACCTCCTCTTTTATCAATATAATTTCAAAAGTCATCTTTAAACATTCTCTTACTTTAGCTGGAATATTTCCAAACAAAGTTGATGGCAAATCTAGACTTATACCACTCTTAATTTCTTCTTCAAACTTTTCTAGTTCATTAGAGTTGCTTTCAAAACAATCGACAGAATAAATTGGTCATGATTTGCATTCATGTAAGTCATGAGAACATCTCAGAAAATTCCTAAGTCGGTCAATGTAAGATGAATGTGCAAACCATTTGACATTTCAAGGGACCAAAGATTCCAAAGAATAGCTTCTCACTAAATTAACCCAGAAATTGGCCCTTAATTTATCCATTCCGACCTGAAATCCTAAGGAATTGTTTGAAAACATAGTTCCAAAACCCTGAATTCTAGTACTTGGCATCTCCCGCTTTCTGATTAAGAGGGGTCCCACCAGGTGTGCCGATATTTTCGTTCAACAACAAACTCTCAATTAATATGCATGTGTTCTTTTATGCCTCTTGCTGAGAATTTCTCTGAAAACTAGAAAAAAAATAAACTAAACTGAAAATAGTAAAAATCTGCACATTCGCTGTAACACACTAAAACACACACACTTTCTTCCTCCCACGTACACCCTAATTCTTACACACACACACACACACTAAAACACATACTCACCCACTACTACACCTAAAACATACACACACTATTACACCTAAAACACACGCATATATATATGAACTTATAAATCCCAAAACACACACACGCCCACACACACGCACACACATGCACGCATGCACTCGCGCGCACGCACACACACACACTCACTAATAGATACGCTAACACCCCCATAAACTACATATACACACACCTATACACACACAATTACCCCCACACCGACACTTGAAACATACACACTCTCTGAAAAATGCACAGGCACACCTGCTACACACCTAAAACACATACACACTAATACACACTAAAAAACACCCACACACACCCAAAATCCTTAAAACATACACACACACACGCATGAGCTACACACTAGCGCACACTGCTCACCTCACCACACACACACACATTTTACACACCCACGGCACACACTGAAGATACACACACACATAAAATTTGTTTTTACACACACACGTCTTCACACACCCTACAACACACACACAAATATACACATACAACACAACCAGATTCACGGCTGTGAACAGATACACACGCTGCAGAAGAAAATTCTCACACACCCCACTAAAAACACACACTAACAAGGAAAAGGAATCACCTTGGAAATTCCCACAAATGTTTCCTCCTCCTCTCCCCCCCCCCCCTTCCTTCCCTGTTTTTTCCTTTTGCCGAGCTCCCCTAGTTTTTTTTTTCTTTTCTCTTGTTTTTCTTTTCTTTGTTTCTTTCTGAAGATTTTTCTCATTACTTTATGTTTTTATAGATTAGTCACCATCCAAAAAGTAAGAGGTGGCAATTGTATGACAATATTTTCTTAAAATTTGACACATGTATCATTATTAGAAAACAACCCCAACATTTTTCATAATTACAAACTAACCCTAAAAGTTCACATAATTACGTTTTGACCCCAAAACAATTCCTTTCATACTATACCTATTCTCGATTATCGCTAAAAATATCGCCCTTTTATTCTCTCTACCAACAAATAATTATTTCGGACATCTCTGAAAAGTATGGGGTGTTACATTGCAAAAATAGATAAAGAAAGCATTTAACTAATGGTGAGTGTTCATATAGTACAATCTTGCAAGTGTGGACACTGAAAATCCAAATAGGGTGTCCTTATCTGAAAAAATATAACACCATTGACTCCCGATATATATTTTTCATGAGATTTTACAGTGTTGAAACCTTCAAACTCATAAACGGTAGAGAATTTGAATCGATTGTCACAGTTGGCTTACTATACATGTGACATGAAAATGCCTCTTTATTGTTTTTAATCGTAATAGGCTTGCAAACTTGGACCCTAGCCATATTGATTATATCCCCTTTTGACTTATGCATCCTAGACAAGAATGGACATGAATGTTCAAATTTTGTTTTTTTTTTGTTGTTGCTATTTTGGCATGAGATCATATTTTTCAGCATATTGACTAGCGTCAATTTCAAATCTATCCTTCCCATTTAGTAATAAATTATATGGTTCAATAATTTGACCATTGTCAAAATAAAATCGTGTCATCCCAATTATGTCACCCCTTTCATCAATTTTCTGAACCAAGCTCATTGATGAAGTGGAATGTGCACTATTTTCATTTTCAGGGATTACTGCCGTAGATGGCAGGAAAACTTGTTTTTTCGACAAACTCAACTTCATTAAGTTCGGATTCATTAATATATGACGAGTGCGTACTATCAAAACATTCAGTCCTTATTGGCGTGTCAGCCATGACAATAGATGAATGTACTCCTTCGACCTCTTCTTTTATCAATATAATTTCAAAAGTCATTCTTAAACATTCTCTTACTTCATCTGGGATATTTCCAAACAAAGTTCATGGCCAATCTAAACCCATACCACTCTTAATTTTTTCTTCAAACTTTTCTAGTTCATTAGAGTAGCTACCAAAATAGTTGACAGAAAATAATTGGTCATGATTTACGTTCATGCAAGTCATGAGAACATCCCAAAAATTCCTAAATCGGTCTGTAAGATGAAAATAAAAACCGTTTGACATTTTAAGGGATCAAAGATGCCAAAAAATAGCTTCTCACAAATTAACCTAGAAACTAGCTTTTAATACACCCATTTGTCGCTGAAATCCCAAGGAATCGTTTGAAAACATAACTTTCAAACACCCTGAATTGTAGTACTTGGCATCTCCCACTTTCAAATTAAGAGTGTAATATCCTGAACTTCGGGAGCCACTTAAAATAACCATTGGTGCTCCGAAAAATAAACGGGCGTTAATTTTGGGTAATGCTCGAGTATTAGTAGAATATCGACGCTTAAAATAATTTTGGGGTAAAAATGTAAATTTTAAAATTTTTGGGGCATTTTCGTAATTTTGGAAAACTTGAGGGGCTATTTTGTAATTTTTGAAAATTATGCCTCACGTGTCAATTTTTCAGAAAATCTGGCATAAAGAGATGCCACCTCCTATTATTTGGTCTGATGACTAATGGAAATCTATATTAAACAAATATATGGGATGCAATTTAAAGTAAGAAAAGAGAAAGAAAATTCGGGTAAAGGGAAATAAGAAGAGAAAGAAGAAACATAAACAAAGAAGAACAAGAAAACAGAGCAGAGAAAGAGGGAGCATGAGCTCGGGCAGGAATTAACCAGAGAAATCAGAGAAAGATGGAGATTGGGAAGGATTACCAAGGTCAATTTCCTTATTTTTGTTAGTGTGGTTCTTGTTTTAAATTTAGTGGAAGATTATGGTATTTGCGTGTGTTCAGTGTTCTTCAGTGGGTATTTTGAACTGCATAAAAAAGGGGAGCTTGGGTGAGTTCTTAAGCGTTTCAGGGTGGCCAGTGTGTGGTTTGGATGTTGACTGTGTGTGTTCTTGGCTGTGTGCGTGTGTGGGAGTGTTCTTATTTCGGGTGTGTGTATATTTTGATGATCCGTGGGTTGAGGGGTGTGATTATGGATTTAAATTGTGTAAGTATGTGTTATAAATTATCCATATAGGTGATTTTTAGTGATTACGGACGAATTCATGGGTGTCTAGGTGAGTTGGAACAGCCATGTCTCACGGCTGAAGGAAGAAGAAAGTGTGTGTGGAAAAGGTGCACTATTGTGTGCCTTTGATTTGAACAGTACTTGTAATGGTCGCTAAAGATAGGATTATTTTAGGCAGTTTATTTCATGAATTTTTATAAATAGCTAGGGTCAGAATAAGACAAAGTACAAAACTGTAACCCCCAGTATTTTCACGAGATGTATGCTCTGAAATATTTTGGGAATTTTCAGTGTCCGTAAAGGTTGCTAAATTAGGGTACCGATTAGGGAACTTTCCAAATTTATTTAACCTGGTAAACCAAGTTATTTTAATCTGAAATTTTTATAGAAACCATATTTTACTGATATGAATCATTATCTAAAACTTTGGGCCATTCTGAGGCCAATAGGTATTTGTTTCGCGAAACTGGCTTTTTAGCGCTCGATCCAGACACCGGTTTGAGATTTTTGGGCGGAAATTTTCTAAAATACTTTTTAGCCTAGGAATGATTTCAGGATGTTTAAAATAGCGTTTCAAAGTATTTTTGGGATTTTTCTGGTGCGGGAAACCCCCAGGGGCATTTTGGTAATTTGCCACCCCGAAGGGGTATTTTGGTAATTTGACATAAGAAAGGGATTTTTGCATAAATTCTTATCTAGGAAGCTTATTTTAGTGATTCTACTTATGAGAAGGCCGTTTGGATGATTTGAGTCTTAGAGGGGCATTTTGGTAATTTTACACCCTAGGGGTGTTTCGGTAATTTTACATACCCGGTGAGGAGGGTTTTATTTTGGGAGTATGCGTGAGTCTGTATTAAGTTTATAATATCGTAGTGTAGGCTGTATTCTGATGATTCGATAATTCCATTTAGGTTAAAGCTAAAGACTTTCCGGTTAGGATAAACTAGCTGCAGATGCAGGTAAGGGATTCTATTTGAACCCTGGGTAAGGACTTTTTTCCGAACCCTTATTTGATTACTCGTACTCGTAAGTACTTCTTTGATATACTTATGACTAATGTCGAATTCTGAATTATGTATTGATATCACCATGTTATTGCCCAGAAACCCCAATATTGAACCTGAATCGTTTGTTTGGAAACATTTTGATGCTCGCCTGTTATTGTGTGCTGAGTAGATTTGACAATTGTCTGTATCCGTTCTTCTGGATTGTTGTGCTTAAAACTCGATAATTATTCGTAATCAGTTTTGTTGTTTATCTGTGATTTTCTTCTGAAAATTCTGATTTCTTCTGAAAATTTCGAATGCTGACTTGTGTCAGTATGATTATTGTTATTGGAATCCGAATTGATTTCGGAGATTTGAACTTATGTTAACGCTCACTGATATTGCTGATTTTCTGTTGACCTGGGTTTCCGTTCTATGGGAGGGCGTAATAAGGCAGGTTTGAATCCTACAGGAAAAGCGGGCTAGTACCCAAGTGGACTAGTATTTTGGTACATCATGCATGTGTACACTACTAACTTTGCCTGAGTGGCATTGTTACCGCCCAGGATCAACATTGATTTTTTATTTTCTCTGCTCTGGAAAGTGTCGTGCCTGTTATAGAAAAGATTTCTCTGTTGTACCATGATTTTTGCGGAAATGAATAAGAAAGGATTAACTCAATTGGTTTGGAATTACCTCGAGAAAGCTTTGTTAAACTCTGGAAATGATAACTTCGAAAATGATTTTGTTTTCATTGATTGTTTGGAATCCTTCCTGTTTGTATTTGTCTATTTTGGCATTTTATTTATGATGAATTATGATCCTTTTGGAAATCCTGGAGTTGTTTAGTTCGTTGAAGTGTTCTGAAAATCTTCGTCAGTTGGATTCTTTGGAATCATTTTGTAATCCTGTTGGTAGTCCTTGTACGACCTTACTGAGCTCTCAAAAGCCCACCCTTCGTTTGATTCCCTTCTGCAGGTTTTGATCAACAATAGATTGCTCGGGAATGGAGTTTAGAATCTGTGTGAGATTCCGATGAGCCCACCACTACTGTATAGTAAAACCCCTGTGCAAGTCGATACTGTTAATTCGTTCTATAAGGACTCAAGTTTGTAAAGAACCTAGGTCTTAATAATTCAAATTAAGCAGTTTGTAATATTGTATTTGAGGAATTTGAGTTGATGTCTAATTTGATGCTTTGAAGTATGGGTTAGTGACCATGATCTGACAGGTTGATGTGATCCGGTAGGTTAACGACCCGGGAGTTCGAGGCGGCGAAGCTCCGAATTTCTGGGGCGTTACAAGAGGGTCCTAGTGGGTGTGCCAATATTTTCGTTAGACAACAAACTCTCAACTAATGTTTGTGTTCTTTTATGCCCCTTACTGAAAACTTCTCAGAAAACTGAAAAAACTAAATTGAAAATAGTAAAAGCTACACTCTCACTTTAACACACTAAGACACACACAACTTTCTTCCTCCCCTATCTGCAGAACACATACACACTTAATTCCTATACACACACCCTACCCCCTCACACACACACACACACACACACACACACGCACGCACACGCGCACACACACACACATTGTTCCCCACCTATTCGGATCGCACCCCATGGCCCGCTAAGGGACCCATTTTTGCGTGACACATCACCCATTCACCAGTCAATTATTCAATGCCATTAGCCGGTCAAAGTGCATCTTCCTTCGAAACATCCACAGGCAATCAGGTTTTCTGTCGTTAAACATTACTTGGAAGAGCGCCAGACCCTTAAAGGGGTCGGCCACCCTTGTCTTGGGGGGAGGGCTGCTGACCCCTTTGGCATCTCACTCAACGCACTCTCTATAGTGCTCACTCACCACGAGTGATCCCTTGACACTCATCGCCGCGCCCATGCGCTGCGCCACTTTCATGACGTCCCCGGGCACCAGACATCATCTCGCGACACTCGTCATTCTCATGATACGTGCACCGGCACCAGGTATTGTCTCGCGACGGTAGTCGCCACTCCCATGCACCACAATCATGTTACGTGCTTCCGGGGGGGCTCCACTCGTAGTGCTCCCGCATGAGGACCTCTCGCAGTGGGATGAACTCGTTACCACAAAGTCATCGGCCCCACAGGATGTGCTCGTTACCACAAAACCATCGCCGTAAAAATCACAGGGGGCTCCGGCACGAGGACCCCTCACAGTGGGATGGACTCGTTACCATAAAGTCATCGCCACCACGGGATAGGCTCGTTACCACAAAGCCATTGCCGTCATAATCACGGGGGGCTCCGGCTCGAGTAGCGGGATGAACTCGTTACCACAAAGTCATCACCGCCACGGGATGTGCTCGTTATCACAAAGTCAGTGCCGTCATAATCACAGGGGGCTCCGCTCGTAGTGCTCCGGCACGAGGACCCCTCACAGCGGGATGGACTCGTTACCACAAAGCCATCACCGCCGCGAGATAGGCTCGTTAACACAAAGCCATCGCCGTCACAATCACAAGGGGCTCCGACATGAGGACTCCTCGTAGCGGGATGGACTCGTCACCACAAGGTCATTACCGCCACGGGATGTGCTCGTTATCACAAAGCCATTGCCGTCACAGTCACGGGGGGCTCCGGCACGAGGACCCTTCGCAGCAGGATAGACTCGTTACCACAAAGTTATCGCCGCCTGGTTTGACTTGCGTGACTCTGAGCACTGAGCTGTGATCATATTCGATCATGTTACCGTTGATCGTCGACACCACCGGGACAACCACTGTCAGGTTCTCTGCGCGTCTCTTAACGCCCCTTGTGGGATTCAGTAAAGGCTTGGAACGGTGGCTGGGGAAACGAGCTTACTCTAATCACGCTACCACGGTGTGGTTAGTCTTCTCAGACAGACAAAGAGATGCCTCGTGGGCAAGGCAGTGCGGATATGGAGACCGGCAGTCCAACGGAGAATCGGTACTTTGGAACCCCTTGGTGACGTGTCACTCCCAGGACACAACACATGTCAGCTGACGATACAAGCATACTTTTGTCTATAAATAGAGGACTTTGAAACTCAGTTAAGTGATCTTGCTCTCATTTGACATTTTTATTTTCTCTCTCTAAAAAGCCTATTGTCTCTGAAATTCTAGTGAGAGAAACATATTTGGACTTCTGACATCGGACCCCTAACGCTGCACCCCTAACTTGGACTATCGACTGCCGGCCCTATTCGTCGTCACCCTACCTGCACAGCGCTGCCAGCCCTCACGGCCTGTCTGGGGAGCCTTACTCTCCGCCCTTACTCCGTCATAGCTGTCTCTTACTTTGCATACTTGGAAACTGACTCGGACTGCAGCCTTTGTGACACCTCCACGTAGGTACGAACCCACTTTCCTGGACATTATTTTGGCGACTCCGTTGGGGAGGTGAGCATCGTATTGCACTTTGCATACCGTGCGCACTTAGGCACCATTCCTATACAACAAAGAGTTACGAGGGCTACCAGCTAGGGCCTTATCCATACCATGTAAGAGGAGGACTACTCGAGTGAACAAGAAGGGACTAGTGCCATGCGTCTCCAAGACCAACCACTAACTACTGCACCTGACGTGCAAGTCGCAGTCACTGCGGCCATCCAACAGTTCACTCCCACTATAGCCAACCTACAAGACTCACAGACCGCTCTTATGACCGCCATAATGAAAATGCAAAAATCCAAACAAGCGATGGCCTCACAGCAAATCGTTCCACCAATCCAGCCTACAGGACCTGGGCCGTTCCCTGACGCCGTCCAGGCCCCAGTGTCGCGACCACCGCCGCTTTGAACGTCCAGACCCCTGGAGGTAGGACTCGCGACATCTTCCCTGCCTGTAGCTGACACACCGCATCCTGTGATGCCATCACACAGATCGCAACTGGACCTTGGACCAGTGTTGCAACAAGTCCTCCCTATTGTTGCACCTCAACATGTTCCAGCCAGAAGCTCTTCTGAAACTCACGAATCCATTGAGATGGATCCTAACCCCTACCCAACGGAGCCACATCAAACAACCGGCCAAGTGGTGGATATGTCTCACCCACCCACCCATGCCCCCATACACTTGCCATTATCAGCACTTGTCATATATTATCCTTATGTTGTTCCTGCTCATCAAGTTGCCCCGTTAGAGGGCTCGCGGAGCCCCAGCTAGCCATCATCCATTAGTTGGCCAGGAAGAACCATCCCCCCATTATGTCTCCAAAACCGAATTTGACGCACTCCTCCACCGACTGTCACATCATTCTGTACCCGACTCATCAGCTTGATTGACAGGCCATGCGCCATATGCCAACGAGATAGCTATCATATATACCATACACACTCAAATACATGCAACCCACCTTTGTGCTCTTTAACAGATGTGAGGGCAACACCTGTGAGCACTTAATAAGATTTGCTGGCTCATTGGAGCAATATGGCCCGAGCGATAGTTTGAAACTAAGGGAGTTTCACAAGTCCCTCACAGGCTTAGCATACACTTGGTATCATCAGATCCCTACGGGGACAGTCCATTCTTGGAGTGAAAATGGTCCAACTATTCTTAGACAAATTCCACTACGAAGCTGAACGAGTCACTATTGTGGACATCGATCGCAGACGCTAGAATCCTGGCGAAAACTTAACCAAATATGTGCACCATTTTCACCTTAAATTCCTCGAGTGTACATATTTCAGTAAGGATGAGACATTGGTTCACATATGCATCAAAAACATGAATGACATATGCCGAGTGCACATCGAGAACCTGCAGGAGAGCTCATGGGGACACCTCAAGAAAACAGCCTGTCGTACTTACGAGACAGTCGGCCCTGTCAAACCGTGGAAGCCTCTCCCGCATAATGCACTGCTGGCCTCAGCAGACACATCCAGCACTCAGCGCAAAAACGAAATCAACAACAGCAACAACAGTTACAGTGGCTTTAAGCGTCAGTTCCAAGATAGGGACCCACGCTCCGACAAGCGAAGACAACGGGAGACTGGCCTCGCCTATCCATGTGATTTGAATGGGTGGCCAATGACAACAATTTCCAACTGCCACCCATGCGGATCCACATCACGGATGAAAAAAAGACCAGACCCAACTACTTTCATTTCCATCAAGCCCTTGGCCATCATCTCCAAGACTGCAATGGGCTGCGAGCTATCTTTGCAAAATAGGTCACGTCAGGCGACCTCCAGCTACGGAAGCACAACGATGTGCATAAGAACCCTTACCCATACCACGGTAACAACAATCGGGAGCATCAGATGCTCATGGCTGTTACTGACCGCATCGAGTCTATCGTCCCCGAAGCTCTTACGGAGGTCTTTCCTAAGATTAAAGGCTTTTTTTTATGAAATAGGGTTTTCACCCGCATTACGAACTTATCTCTCAAACTGTCTGATTGCGGTCACCATAGGCCTCGGTCCCAAATGTTTCGCCTCCCAAGCCGAACTCAAACATATCCCTTCTATCGCCTTCATTTTCTCAGACGAGGATTCACCACCAATCGAACAACATAACCGACCGATGTACCTCGAATGCACCGTTCATGGCATGGGCTTCCGCCGCGCCTTAGTAGACTGCGGCGCCTCAATCAACATCATGCCTCTCATCAGCTTGCAACGGGCCGGCATTCCCCCAAGAAAAATCATCCGCGACCCCATCAAGATTACTTGCTTTGGGCAGGGTCCCTAGTTGACCCTTGCCATATCACTGTCGACCTCATGGTCAAAACTGTCCGTCGTGACACTAATTTTCACGTGATAGACAGCGAGTCTGCCTTCCACCTCCTGCTTGGACGACCGTGGATTCATGTTAACAAGGTCGTTCCCTCAACGTACCACCAGTGTGTGAAACTGGTGGCCGGTCCTGTGGGACATGAGGTAGCAATGACAATCCCCGCAACCAAGGCCCCCTTCGAATGTGCCGAATCTTACTTCGCCGAGGACTCCTTCTTCACTAAGCTTACTGAGGATGGTGAGAATGCTACTCATATACATTCAACCAAGTTGCCAAATTGGGATGAGCTGTATGGAAACAAATCTCCCAAGTTCAAGAAAAGTAACAAGAACAAAGGATGAACTTCAGCGCCGTCGCCCGCTGTCACCACCAACTCACCGCCTTAATCCCCCAAGTCCAAGAAACAAATGTCTGAACCCACCTTCCAACGCATCATCAAAGATGGAAAAATGATCTACCAGTTATGACGGTGTGCGGGGGCTCCAGGTGGTCTGTCATCTGACCCCCTCGACCCCGACCTGCCCACAGAGATAGAATGGTGCTGCACGGCTGAGCATTGTCAGCCAAACCCCGAGCTTACCCCGGGCACTGACCCGCCCTGCTACGAAGACAGCCCTACACCGCAAGCCAAAGATCTTGAAGAAATCAACCTGGCACACCCGGGAGAGGAACCACGACTGCCATACAGTGGCACAAAACTTGCCCCAGGCCAAAGAGAGGAATTGGTTACCCTCATTCGCGAATATCGTGATGTATTGGCATGAATTTGCAACGAGATGCCTGGATTGGACCCTGCCTTGGTGACGCACCATCTCAACGTTGCTACTGGATCCAACCCTGTCCGACAGTACCCATGGTCTTTTCGCCCCGAGCTCGAATTGAAGATCAAACAAGAGATAGAGCGACTTCTGCAAGCTGACTTTATTTAGCCAATTACTCACCCCATATGACTGGCTAATGTTGTCCCTGTCCAACAAAAGAGCGGCCAAGTCCACGTTGGTATTGACTTTCACTACTTGAACAAAACATGCCCTAAAGATGAGTTTCCACTACCCAATATCGACATGCTTACGGAGGCTGCCGCCGGACAGGAGACCTTGTCCTTCATGGACGGTTTCGCCGGCTACAACCAAATTCGAATAAATCCGGGCGATTGTGCCAAGAAAGCCTTTTGGACTCCAACGGATAACTTTTGTTGGAAAGTCATGCCCTTCGGTCTCAAGAATGCGAGTGCTACCTATCAGAGGGCCATGACAACCTTCTTCCATGACATGATACACCGTACGGTGGAAGACTATGTTGACAATCTCATCATCAAGTCTAAGAAGGAAAGCGAGCACCTCGCTGACCTCCGAGCAGTCTTTGATCGTTGTCGCCAGTACAACATGCGGATGAACCCACTGAAATGTACCTTTGGAGTCTCCTTCGACTAATTCCTCTACTTCTTGGTCAGTCGACAGAGCATCGACATTGACCCTTCTAAGGCCGCCTCCATTCAAGAGATGCCCCCACCCAAAAGCACCAAACAGTTGAAGAGCTTCCTCGGTAAGGTTTCTTACCTCCGTCGATTCATCCCTGCATTGACCGAACTTATCACACCCTTCCAGCATTTGACGCGCAAGAGCGCACCGTGGAGTTGGGGTGCGCACCGTGGAGTTGGGGTGCGCCCCAACAACAAGCCTTCGAATAGATCAAAGCGGTCATCATGTCATCGCAGACCATGGTCGTGCCACAACGAGGTATCCTCCTCTTGCGGTACTTGACCTCCACCCCCAGGTCCATAGGGGCATTGCTTGCCCAAGAGATAGATGGAGTGGATCGTCCAGTTTATTATCTCAGTCAGTCCATCAGGGGACCCGAAGCCAATTACTCTGAGCTCGAAAAGCACTGCTTAGCCTTGGTCTACGCCTCGCAGAAATTCAGACACTACTTTTTGTCATACCAAATCACACTTGTCACCAAGGCTGATCCACTACAATACATGCTCACGCGCCCTGCCCTGTCGGGCCGCCGTACATGCTGGTTATTGCTATTGGCTGAGTTCGGCCTATCCTTCAAGAATCCTATAGCTATGTGGAGCCAAGCACTTGCAGACCTCCTAGCCTTTTTCCCACGCCAACAGTATGAACCAACCTCAGATCAATTGCCTGGGGAGGAAACGGCTCTGATCTCTGACCTAGATGAATTATGGACGCTTGAGTTTGACGGCTCCGCCCCTAGCAAAGGTCCTAATGGAGCTCCCCTCCGGCAAGGGGGTGCTGGTATAGTCCTTCGCAATCCGCAGGGTGTTACCACATCCCTATCCTTCAAACTTACATTCCCGGTATCTAACAATGAAGTCGAGTATGAGGCCCTTGTCATCGGTCTCATGCTAGTTATCAGCATGGGGGCTAAATCATTATGCATAAAGAGGGACTCAAACTTGATCATGAAGCAGGCTGACGGGGAGTTCACGGTTAAGGAGCAAACTTTGGCACCTTATCGCGCCCTGGTACAACACTTGGAGGGAAGACTTGGCCATGTCCAATATGAACATCATAACAGATGCCACAACCGACATGCAGACATCTTGGCCATGATCGCATCAAAGATAGAAGTTGACGGTGAACAGCGCATGCTAACCATTATCAGAAGGATAACACCATGCATAACATTGAATTTAGTCCCAAAGGACACTACTGCAGACGATTGGAGGCAGCCAATCATCGACTAACTTAAGGCGACATCTCTTGCTTCTGCCTCTACCCTCACAGATTTCTTGATGTTGGGAGACGTCTTGTACAGACGATGTCCCGGAGGCACTCTGGCCAGGTGTTTGGCCCGAAAAAAAGCAAAGCACAAACTACAGCTGGGCCATCAGAAGTGTTGTGGCCTCGATGGTCCCCCTCTATACCGTCGCCTCCAGCGCATGGGCCTCTTTTGGCCATCCATGGCCAAAGATGCTTCAGATGTACAATGGGATTGTTTCGAATGCCTATATGCTCCAGATAGCGCGAAAGCTCTTATCATCAACGTCGAGGGTGACTAGCGTCAGCCCTTCATCCAATATCTATCTCATGGGATTCAACCATCTGACCGTAGCTCGGCACGATCCATCAAATGCAAATCGGTCAGATATTTTGTAACGGAAGGCGAGCCGTTCCGCATAGGGTTTTTGGGGCACACCCTGCGATGCTTGCAAGGTGCCCATGCTGTGGAAGTAATTAATGAAGTGCACAATGGTGCTTGTAGGGAGCATCAAGGATCGCAAAAGATGTAGGCAGAACTCCTAAGGTTGGGATACTATTGGCTGACTATGGAATCCGATTCCATCTCTCATGTCCGACATTGCCAACCCTCTCAGAGACACGCTGACAGAATGCACACACCGACGTCTGACCTTTGTATGATTATGGCCCCCTAGCCATTTCACTCTTGGGCTCTCGACCTCATCGGCCCCATACACCAGCCATCGAAAGGTCACATATGGATCATGGTCGCGACGGAGCATTTCACAAAATGGGTAGAAACCATACCTCTTCGAAAAGCCACGGGGGGCGCCATCGCCAACTTTTTGCGTGATCACAACATATGTCGCTTCGGCATCCCCCGGTGCATCATCTCTGACAACGGCACACCATTCATCAACCGGGATGTTTAGACTCTTATGGAAGCAGACGACATCAACCACACCACATCGACCCCTTATTATCCGCAAGGCAATGGTCAAGCTGAAGCCTCCAACAAAACTCTATTGAGTGTATTGTCACAAATGGTCCATGACGCAAGCGGCTCCTGGTCTAAAAAGCTAAGCCTTGCCCTTTGGGCTTACAAAACTTCTAGGCACACAGCCATGAAGGCCACACCTTTTTCCCTTGTCTACGGGGATGAATGTGTGGTACCAGCCGAGATTGCAGTCACCTCGGCTCGACTATCCCTCAGCAGTGATCTCGGGGAGGAGGAAACCAGAATGGTTGCCCTTGAGGGCCTTGATGAAAAAAGAGCCAACGCCATGCGCCGAATGAAAAAATATCACGAACAACTTGTCAAAGCCTACGGGAAGACAGTCAAGCCTCGCTCATTCGTAGAAGGTGACCTTGTCCTCCAAGCCGCCAAGCATGTACATGCCAACCTGTCAGCCCCTAAGTTCACACCCAACTGGGAAGGACCATTTGAAGTGCATACAATTAAAAGCAATGGTTCTTACCTTTTGCTCAATCCCGATGATGGACAGATCATAGCCCCTGTCAACGGTCGCTGCCTGAAGAAGTATTATGCATGACCAGCTGCAGATTGTTCCCCCCAGCCCTACCCACCCACAATTTAGAACATTTACACAACATTTTTTGTATATGCACACATGTTTTTGAATTGTAACTTTTGTTGCTTATTACAAGTTCTTCTTTATGTAATGACATTTTGCTCCAAATACTATCAATACACAATCATTTTGCTACATACGTTTGTACTTAGCATACACTTATTGCACTACAAGAAAACAGGCTTTTAGCGACGGGGAAATGCGTCGCTAAAAGCCCAAAATCCGTCGCTAAAAGAATTAGCGACGGATTCACCGTCGCTAAAAATCCCTCGTATAAAAGCCCGTCACTAATAGTTTAGCGACGGAATTTTTAAATCCGTCGCTAAATATGTCATTTTTACCGACGAATTTATTTTTTATTAGCGACAGATATTCAGTCGCTAATTATATTTTTAGAATTTTCATTTATTTTCTTTTTTATCAAATTAGCGACGGATTAAATATTTTAGCGATGGAATATTCCGTCGCTAAATAACTTATTGTAGGAATACTTTTAGCGACGGAATTAATCCGTCGCCAAAAGTCAATTTTTTTTTGAATTTTTTTTTTATTTTTCAATTACCCAGACCTGTAATACAATTTTCAATTCTCAACAACAACACGCAATAATCGATACAGAAAGAAATATATATAATCGATTATAAAAAATATTTATTATAAAAAAAACTCATACATGTACAAGCCGGGAACCGGATACAGCCGGTTAGGAGAGGGGAGAAGAGTACAAGCCGAGCGCGGGGGGGGGGGGAAGCTAGGAACGGGCACGGGAAGGGGCTCATCAGGGGTTGCCGAGTCCTGGATCTGGATCCTGCTGATCCGGGGTCGGCTCGGCTTATCCAGCAGTGCCCTGCTCCCTGATCATCCTCACCACCACTGTAGCAATGCGCTGGATCTCCTTGTCGTCCAACTGAGGACGAGGAGCCGGTGTCTGTGGAGGGGCAGCAGGGGGTGAGGACGCTCCTATCACGGCACGAGCAGTCGTGCTAGGCAGGTCGCGTATGCGGCCTTTCGGCCGATTCACGACCTCCGGCGTATCCAGCCATCGCTTCAACCCCCCCGTACTCGCAGTCGTACTAGTGGACGCTGATGGCTGTCCGGACTGCTACTCGGACCCCCTTAGCTGTTCATACGAGGCCTGCAAAAATAGTGGTTTAACGATATGTTAGGGCATTAATTAACGAAACGGACATTGAGGATAGAAAGAAAAAACATTAACAACTTAAATAAATTGACTCACATCGATCCGCCGGGCAATATCTGAAATATAGTCGCCCGCCCGGTGCATCTCGTCCTTGTCTTTCTTCCGCACGTGCGTCTGAGTATAGGTCAGAGCTATGACCTGATCCTTCTCCAGATCCGGGTGCTCGACCGCGTTCATGTGTCGGACGATGTCGTGTGGCACCGACCCCCCCGTGTGCGTCGGATCTCTGTTCTGTCTGTTTTCAGCCCCGCTCTTACTCTTGGCGTCCCAACCTGGATCCGCAGCCCACCGATCTATCATCTCCCCCCATACACGGTGAGATATCCAATGTGGGGGATATCTCGTCATGTCCGTCATCGGGGCACCCGCGGGCAGCACTTTCTTCGCCTGGTCCCGTGCATTGCGGTAATTCAACTGTAATAACCTACTAACCGCAGACAGACGTGTGTGTTTCGGAGCTCCATCCCACAGCGGCTCTTCCGCAGCTCTCAACAACTCATAAAACTGATGAACCCCCTCGTTCGGCGGTTGTGGACTGTCGTCACCCCAGTCAACATTAGCATGCCCAGCATCCATAATCATATCTCGGTCATCATAACGTGCCTCCTCCCTAACTTCAGTTTGAGTAGTCGGGTTGGACGACAATACTATCGTTTCCCCGTGCTGCGTCCACCTTGTGTATCCACCCATAAAACCGTACCGACGAAGATGCCATTTTACTTCAATTCTTTTTCTCCAGTGCAACAACTCACATCTACCGCACGGACACCTTATCTTATCAAGGTCAACATGTGCAGGATGCGCATAAGCGAAGTCGAGAAATTCGTCAACGCGATACTCAAAATCTTCAGCATTCTTCCTTTTCATCCAACTTCGATCGACTGACATGACGACTGAATTATCGTACTGTATACCACCTTCAATTATGACCAGTGAGTAGGCATTGCCGATGTAAATATGACTGCATGAATGTTACAACATGTCTACATATTTCCCCTCCACTCTTCAACAGGTAGTGGTCCTATCCCATTCAGAAAAGCACATGTTTATAAAACAGTTTTTAACTCATGCTTAGTCCCATGTCTGTGAAAAATTCGGCAGCACCTCCCCGCATTTCTCCAAGTACACGACATCGATTAGGTGTTCTAACATTCATCTAACCTTGCTCAAGAAGGTTTGACGGATGTTAGAAAACCAGATCTGTATGCACCCGGAGAAACACACGAGAACGTGTACCAAATATCCACGACATAGAACACAAAGCATGAATCAAACACTGTTTTATAAACAATTAGTTTTTCCAAATTGTCCAAACTGGACATCCAAAGGCTCATTACAAAGCATTACTTTGTAATGAGTACCTTTGAACGGGAACTAAGGGTTTCTATGCATACATGCGTTCAGAAATTGATAACATATGCAAGAATCTTTCCAAAATATCAAAACTGCAGAAAGATCGTTACATATGTTACCAATTCCACATTAAATAGAATTCGTTGGCAACGAGTTGAACCATCTCGTTGCCAATGGACTTCTCAAAACAACAACTAATATAAAGAAGGCAGGGTTTGTAAACAACGAGTAATTGAACATTCTCTGGGTAATATGGAGTAATTATGGGAAGGACAAGGGCTAATTAGGGCTAACTGTGTTATTAGGGTTAATTACGAGTATTAATTATAGCTAATTAGGGTTGATTAGGACTAATTAGGGTTATTTAGTCCTAATTAGGGTTTAATTGTGCCGAGTAGTGCTGATTAGTCCTAATTAGGCTTAATTGGGTTATGTTAGGACTAATTCATGCTAATGAGGGCTAGTTTGGCCTAATTATAGCTAATTAGGGTTGATTAGGACTAATTAGGGTTATTTAGTCCTAATTAGGGTTTAATTGTGCCGAGTAGTGTTGATTAGTCCTAATTAGGCTTAATTGGGTTATGTTAGGGCTAATTAATGTTAATGAGGGCTAGTTTCGGATAATTATAGCTAATTAGGGTTGATTAGGACTAATTACGGTTATTTAGTCCTAATTAGGGTTTAATTGTGTCGAGTAGTGTTGATTAGTCCTAATTAGCGCTAATTAGGCTTAATTGGGTTATGTTAGTGCAAATTACGACTAATTAGGCTAACTATAATCAATATGCGCGTAATTGGGTTCATTTTGGCTAATTTGGGGTAATTACAGCTACTTTGATTTTCATTAGGTTCTTAGGGTTAATTAAAACTAATTAGGCTCGTTAGAGCTAATTAATTAGGGTTAATTGATTTATTAAAATATTTATTTTTTAAATGTCGAACACCGTCGATCAGACGTGGTGTCCGTGTCTGCGCTAACTAACAGGTATCTCAATCCAATTGGGTCCCATCCTCCGTCAACAATCTCAATTCTCAATTCTCAAATGCCGCCCAATGCAATAAAAATTAACAAAAATCACACATTCAATCCAATTGGGTCCCATCCTCCGTTAATAATCTCAATATCTCAAATGCTCAATGCACAATTAACAATCTAAAATCATCAATTAACAACCTAAAATCATCAATTAATAATCGCAATTACTTCAAATGCACAGCTAATAACCTAAAATCATCAATTAACAACCTAAAATCACAGATCAATAATCACAATTCTCAAATACACAATTAACAACCTAAAATTATCAAACAAATTATCAATGTTCAAATAGGAAAAAATTGTTCAAAATGCACATATCTGATGCGCTTGAATTATTTCAATTTAGGGTTCGATTATATTAGGGCATTCAATTTAGGGTTCAATTAGTTTAATTTAGGGTTCGGTTCGATCACGGGCATTCAATTTAGGGTTTAATTAGGGTTCAATTACATCAATTTATGGTTCAATTAGGAGGTTCTATTGAATCAATTTAGGGTTCGGTTGATTTGGGGCATTCAATTTAGGGTTCAATTTAGGTTTCAGTTGGATTAGGGCATTCAATTTAGGGTTCAATTAGGGGTTAATTTAGGGTTCGATTCGATTAGGGCATTCAATTTAGGGTTCGATTGGTTAGATTAGGAATAATTACGGTTTGATTAGGAATAATTGGGAACAAATTAAGGATAGTTAGGGTTTATCCGGGCTAGTTATGCTTTAATTAGGGTTTAGGGTTTAAGGTTAACCGGTTCAAACAGGTTTAATCGGAGCTAATTACGGTTAATTGGTTCAATTAGGGCTAATCAGGGCTAATTAGGGTTTATTGGTTCAATTAGGGTAAATCGGGATTAATTAGGGCTTATTGGTTAGATTAGGTTGAATCGGGGTTCATTACAATTAATTGGTTCAGTTAGGGTTAATTCGTTCAATTAGGGTTACGCGGGGTTAATTACTGTTAATTGGTTAGATTAGGGATAATTACGGTTTGATTAGGGTTAATTTGGTTCAATTAGGGTTACTTGGGAACAAATTAGGGATAATTAGGGTTTAATCGTTACAATTACATTACAACAAATTAAATTCAATTACATTATAGCAAATCAAATACAATTACATTACAATAGATTAACTACAATTACATTATAACAATAGATTTAATGCGATAAATAATTTCTAGCATACAATTACATTATAACAATAGATTAATTCAATACGATAAATAATTTCTAACCGGGAAAAAAGTGAGTTCAGGCAGTGGTGGTGCGAGGTGGATGACGACAGTGGCGCACAGAAGGCAGCGTCAGAGGGTGGTGGTGCGGCGAAGGGGGACGAACTGTGGCGATGGTGGTGTGACTGTGAGGTGGTTGTGGCAGTAGTGGGGTAGCTGCGAGGCGGCGATGTGGCAATGGGGACGATAGATCTGAGGGGAGAGGGAAGGGCGGTGTGGTGGTGGCGGGGGGGCCTATCGCCGGAGTGGGGGGCTGGTGGGGAGGGACGGAGGCGGGGGCCTGTCGCCGGCGTGGGGGGCTGGTGGGGAGGAAAGACGGGGAGAGAGAGAGAGAGAGAGAGAGAGAGAGAGACATCTGGGTATTTAAGAACACATTTAGCGACGGACTTGTCCCGTCGCTAAAGATCCGTCGGTAAAACCATTTAGCAACGGTTTATACCGTCGTTAAAAAACCGTCGTTAAACGTCTGTCGGGAATGGTTTTACCGACGGATTAGTCCGTCGGTAAAATATTTTTTTGGACAACGTTTTTACCCACGGAAATTCCGTTGCTGAAAACACCTTTAGCGACGAAAGTCGTTCCGTCGCTAAAAGTCCGTCGCTAAAACCCTTTTTTCTTGTAGTGTTGTTAATTTCTGGTCACCAAGTTATTTGCCCTTGGCGGGAAGAGGGGAACACCGGTAGGCAACCATCAGATATAAGACATTCAACAATCGCAATAGACAACAAGCACACCATGCATCAAAAACAAGAACCAACAGGACCACACGCAACCATACTCATAACATCAACATATACAAATATACATCTGGAGTTTGTCGGCCACTATCGGGCGCTGTTAATACATACAACTATCATGCACCCTAAAGGAAGCTATACAACAACGCTGCAACCGTATGCGAGCAAAAAGCCTGCAATGTCTAAGGTTGAACCTGCAGCGCAGACCATCCAGCCTCAAACTCGGTATGTCGCCTCAGTCGCTCAGCCTCTCGCACCTCTATATTAGCCCGCCTCCTCTGTGGGTCCCCCAGCTGTCTCTGTAGATCAGTCAACTGCCTCTTTATATCCGCTACCTCCTTGTCAATCACGGCTAGCTCCCTGGTAATCTCTCTCCGCTCCATCTCTAACCCTGAACGCCACCTCTCAAGCAACATCTCCTTCATCCGCACCAAGGCCATCCTCTTCCCCACAGCCCCACCCTCGCTCCTCGACCTCAAGAAGTCGGCCAGCCAATCCAACTGCAAACCCAGGGATGTAAACGACACAAACTCTGTCAGCGACAGCTCAATGACCTCTGTCGTCCAGCCCGTCACAGGGACACTAGCAAAAGGCAGCAGCCACTCCACGAACCCTACATACACCCACCTCTGTAGTACTGGGTTCCCCACAGTGACTCCCTCAAATGTCTGCGGGAATACTGCCTTCACCAGCTCCAGTCGGCGTACCGTCTCGACAAGCAACTGGAGACTCTCCCACGATGCGACATCGGCCTACCCACTCGAGGATCCCCTACTGGCCTCTCGACTGCTGCCCCACTCCCCCCACCACAGGCCTCTCCGGTACTCCTCCTGCCGCCTGTGCACCAACAGTCATCGAGTGCATCGCCATCAGTGTCGCACTAGCCTCGACAACCGACCCCGACGACGCATCCTGCTGACGCTTCACAATAGGCCGAATCGACGTCTCCACCTCATGCGACGGGGCTGCAACCACAGGCTCCAACTCTGTCGAGTCATCCTGCTCACCTACTGCGCCCTCACTCTCTGTGCCCACCCACCAGTAGCCACCCGCATCAAACATCAGCAACTCGTCGACCGGTTCACCGTACACATCCTCAACTCTCTCCTCAGCGCCCGACAGTGGACTCACCCTCCTGCTCACCCCGACCCCAGACGTGTTGGCCACCTCCGGCTCATCCCTATCCACTGGCTCATCAGCCTCGGCAACCATCGCCTCCTCTGCCTCGGTAACTGCACCAGCATCGCCGACCCCCTCAACCGCCTACTCCTCATACTCCTGTCAAGGTCACCATCAGTCCATATACACTTTTATTGTTATGTGCCACCAATAAACAAAACTTAACAAAATATATATTAACAACAAAGCTTACCTCAACCGCTGGCTCCTCTAATGCATCTCGTGGCCTCTTCGACCCTGCCAGACGTGAACCCGAGGTGCCTGCACTAGCCTGATGAGCACTCTCTATCATCCCAACTCAAAATGCCGACAGCGACCCCTTGCCGGCCCCTGACACCCTCGGCACCGGCACCACTGGCTCCTCTCCACGGTCCTCCCCCGGGGCATCATCCTCAAACCCCTCGGCCTCCTCATCTACATCTCTCTCCGAGCTCACTGCAGAACTCCCTGACACTAGCACCAGTATGCCAGCTTGTCTCGCAGCTGTCGCTGATATCAAGCTCAAAGCCCGGTCACAGGCAAACACATCAACCAGCTGATGTGTAACTGACGGCTGTGCCAACCAGTCTGCCCAACTCGCCCACAGCCACTCCCACCAATGTGCATACTCCACTGTCACTGCCCCCGCTACCGCTGTCCCCGGCCGCCTCCACTCTGTCACCGGTGCCGGCCACTCACGGACTCTATCATACCGCGTGTACCCAAACGGGATCGTCACACTCCACGGGATGCGATACCCACACAGAGGCTCGAAGTCATAACCAAACGCCAGTGACAGCCGGTCCGGACAATACCTGGCCGTATAGTACATATTCTCAGCAGGCTTCCCGCCATCATCTGTCATCACCGGAAGCCAACCCGAAAAATACGCCACCAACAGTACAACATGCGCTGGTGCCAAGTCCCATTTCCTGGTCAAGTCTGTCGTCATCTCCTGTCCATGTAACCAGGGGGTACTCCGTATGACACATGCATATCTCTGTATGGTCACGCCAAGCATGCCTCCCGCAAATCTATCAGCAGTGACAACAGACAATCTGACCTTCTGATGCCCACCCATGCAAATTCCCGTGACCCGCTGCACCACAACGCCACCTCCCGCGACCTACCTCCCTGCGTCACCGTCCTCATCCTCGGTGCCGAATACTCGAGCGAGTATCCTGCCTGCCGATAGTCTGGAAAGCACTCGTATAAATATTTCTACAGGAACATCCAGTCTACGTATGCCACCACCTGATACCGCCCGTACAACCGCTTCACATCATTCACGAACTGATCTAGCCATGAATACAGTGTGCCAAGATATACGGGAGCCAGCCAGACACGCTTTCCCTCGGCCATCCGAATCGCCAGGGGAATCACCCTCGGAGAAATACCATCCTCCGGCGTCCCCTCAAACACAAATCTTCAAGCACACGGTAACTCATTATACATGACAAAAATAGCATATGACATATGCAAGCATACAATATATGGACAGTACAATGCTCACCTCGACAAGTACATCGTCAAGAAGGCCACCATCTCATACCGCTCATTCTTGTGATACGGCCCCATCACGAAATGGGCGACATTGCCCAACCTCAGCCCCGACCTCGCCTGAGCCGTCCCATAGAACCATCGGAGCCACCCACCGTACGTCCCCTTCCGGTGCTGCCTCGTCTTCGACAAGATATCCAGTAGCTGCGTCTGCAACAGTCGCTCCTCGCCACTAAGCCGCGTCACACGCGCATCCAACTTTCCATGCATCGGCAGCCCTGTCAACATCAGTACATCCAGCAGCGTCGGCCCAATCTCTCCAAACTCAGTCACAAAGGTATGTGACTGCGTGCTCCACCTCGACAGCAGAAGGGTTATCCCGGGCGTATCTCTATACAACTCCAGTCCCCTCCCGGTAATATCTATCGCCGACAGTAATCCCAACGTCTGTAATAGTACCTCCCACCGTGGCATCTCTACCATATGCTCGCACCAGAAGTCCCACCCAATCGGCGTCGCACTATGGCCCTTGAAAACCACAGGCGACCAGGGTATATCCTCTCTCCACCAACAACCCCGGAACATATCTCGGTGACGTCACGGGTGCCTCCTCCCAACTCAGAGCCCGTACATATGGTGATGGCACCCGAGGATCCTCTCCCATCGACGAACCACTCCACGGCACCGTGAAAGCTCCATCAGCCACTTGAAATGGCCAGCTCCCTCCACAGCTCCCCGTCAGGTACAGACGGTACTACTCCCTTCACTCCCAACAGCGTGTTCATCTTGTCCGTGTCTGGATCATATGTTCTCACTGAACCATCGTCAAAGGTCAATGGCACTCCCGTCTCCTCCCCCGGCGTAGCTGCAGCCTCATCTGTCGGCGGCGCGGGCATCGGTTTTGTTGTCATGATCCGCAATGGCCGCGCTGCGCTCGCCGCCACATCTCGCGGCTTCGCCCACATCTTCTGCTTCACCTTTTTCAGAACCGGCATCGGCTCGGCAGGCGTGGCCCTTGGCCCCGCCGACCTCCTTGCTGCCGCTGACCCCCCTGCTGTCGCCGACCCCCTTGGCCCCGCCGACTCCCTTTCCTCTCTTCCTCTTCCCCCTAAGCCTGTAGCACCCACCGACGTCCCTTGGCTGGCTGACCCCCCTCCCATCTCCCTCCTCTCTTCCCTTCCCCCTCTTCCCCGTCGCTGGCTGACCCCCCTACGGGGGGCCGACCCACTCCGAGAGGCCGACCCCCCTCCCATGTCCCCTCTCTCCTCCATCCTTTCCCTTTCCCTTTCCCCACCAGCGCCGTCCCCATGGCCCCGTCGACCCCCTTCACCAGCCGACCCTTCGGCCACTTGCTTTCCCTCTCTCACCATCTCATTTTTTTCTCTCTTGAATGAAAAAAATGCAAATGAGGATTTGTGCAGAAATTTCTTCCCTCCTTCACTATTTATAAGGGTGGGCCATCTTTCAATCTCAACCACCCATTCAAAATTCAAACCAAAATTTTTTCCCACCAAAACCCAATAGCTCTATTTTTCAAACGGTTAAGCCTTTTCGCGCTTAATTTCTTTTGGCGCGCTGTGTTTCCACTAAACAAAATCGTCACAACTTTTTTTTCACATAATTCATAGTTACAGCTATACAAATTTGCATTACAATTTCTTATTCGCTATTTTACAAAGTGCACGCTACCCGATCGCAAGCTACACCATTTATGCGTGCGGTGCCCGCTCGGGTTGCTCCTCCGTGTACACCACACGCAGGGGGTTTATGTTCCCAACCTATTCGGATCACCTCTCACCCAGGGCCCGCTAAGGGACCCATTTTGTGCGACACATCACACATTTGCCAGTCAATTATTCAACGCCATCAGCTAGTCAAAGTGCATCTTCCTTCGAACATTCACAGGCAATCAGGTTTTCTGTCGCTAACGTTGCTTGGAAGAGCGCAAGTCCCTTTAGGGGGTCGGCCACCTTCCTAAAGAAGGGGGTCGGCCACCCTTTTTAAGGAGGGGTCGGCCACCCTCTTTAAAGGGGGGTCAGCCACCCTCTTTAAAGGGGGTTGGCCACCCTCTTTAAGGAGGGGTCGGCCACCTCCTAAATGAGGGCGTTGGCCACCCTCTTCAAAAGGGGGTTGGCCACCCTCTTTAAGGAGGGGTCGGCCACCCTTGTCTTGGGGGGAGGGCTGCTGACCCCTCTGGCATCTCACTCAATGCACTCTTTACAGTGCTCACTCACCACCAGTGATCGTATGACACTCATCGTCACGCCCATGCACTGCGTGCCACTTTCATGACATCCACAGGCACCAAATATCGTCCCGCGACACTCGTCGCCGCTCTCGTGTGCCATTCTCATAATACGTGCACCGGCACCAGGTATTGTCTCACGACGATAGTCGTCGCGCCATTGCGCCACAATCATGTTATGTGCTTCCGGGGGGGCTCCGCTCGTAGTGCTCCGGCACGAGGACCCCTCGCAGCAGGATGGACTCATTACCACAAAGTCATCGCTGCCACGGGATGGGCTCGTTACCATAAATCCATCGCCGTCACAATCACGGGGGGCTCTAGCACGAGGACCCCTCGCAGCGGGATGGACTCGTTACCACAAAGTCATCGCCGCCACGGGATGGGCTCGTTACCATAAAGCCATCGCCGTCACAATCACGGGGGGTTCTACTCGTAGTGCTCTGGCACTAGGACCCCTCACATTGGGATGGGCTTGTTACCACAAAGCTATCACCGCCTGGTTTGACTTGCGTGACTCTGAGCACTGAGTTGCGATCATATCCGCTCATGTTACCATTGATCGTCGACACCACCAGGACAATATCCGCTCACTCCGGGACGGGAGCAGGATCCTGGAGGGCATCGCGCCTAGTCCACTTGGCAGTTGGCTACAGGGGAAACCCTTGCCGCTTGCAGGTTCTCTGCGCGTCTCTTGACGCACCTCATAGGATTCAATAAGGGCTTGGAATGGTGGATGGGGCAACGGGCTTACTCTGATCACGCTACCACGGTGTGGTCAGTATTCTCAGATAGGCAGAGAGATGCCGCGCGGGCAGGGCAGTGCGGATATGGAGACCGGCAGTCCAACGGAGAATCGGTACTTTGGAACCCCGTTGGTGACGTGTCACTACCAAGGGACGACACATGTCAGCTGATGACACGTGCATACTTTTGCCTATAAATAGTGGACTTTGAAACTCATTTAAGTGATCTCGCTCTCATTTGACATTTTCACTTTCTCTCTCTAAAAACCTATTCTCTCTGGAATTTTAGTGAGAGAAACACATTTGGACTTCTGACATCGGACCCCTGACACTGCACCCCTGACTTGGACTATCGACTGCCGGCCCTATTCGTCGTCACCCTACCTGCACAGCGCTGCCAGCCCTCACGGCCTATTCGGGGAGCCTTGCTCTCAGCCCTTACTCCGTCCTTGCTGTCTCTCACTTTGCATACTTGGAATCTGACTCGGACTGCAGCCTTTGTGGCACCTCCACATAAATACGAACCCACTTTCAACACACACACACATGAACTACACACCAACACACATTGCTCACCTCACATCATACGCTGCACCCACCCACCCCACACAAAATGTACACACCCACGGCAAATACTTAAGACACACACCCCTCTTCACCAACCACACACGCGCGCGCGCCCGCACACACACACACACTACACAGTCATTTTCACGACTACGAACATACAACACAATGCACAATAAATTCTCACCCCCCCTCGACGGGGGCTAAAAACACACATTAACAAGGAAAAAGAATTACCTGGGAAATTCCCATAAATTTTCCCTTCTTCTTCTCTCTCTCTCATTTTTCTTTTCTTTCTAAATATTTTCCCCATTATGTTTTTATAAATTAGTCACCATCCAAAAAAGTAGGAGGTGGCGATTGTATGACAATTTTTCTTAAAATTTGACACATGTATGCATATTTTTCATAATTACAAAGTAGCCCCCAACACTTTCTATAATTACAAACTAACCACAAAACCTCAAATAATTATATGTTGACCCCAAAACAATTTTAACCTTTCAAACTATACCTATTCTCGATTATTGCTAAAAATTATCGCCGCTTTATTTTTTCAACCAACAAATAATTAGTTCCGACATATCTAAAAAGTACGGGATGTTAGAATGCAAAAATAGATAAAGAAAGCCTTTACCTAATGGTTAGTGTTTATACAGTATAATGTTCCAAGTGTGAAAACTGAAAACCCCTATTGATATGTTGTAAAGCGTCTAAGAGTAAAAGAAAGAAAAGAAATAAATTATCCAAATTAAAAAAGAACTACTAGCACTTAAAAAATAACTTCTCCTAACTTCTTCTAAATGGGTAATTACCCTCTGAAAAATAGAAACATATTTAACTTAAGTTAGTTTTTTCCATGAGAAAATAACTTCTAAATTTGATCCATCATCATGAGAATAATAATAATAGCTAATACTATTTAGTTACATCCATACTACTTATAATAAGAAGTTTATTTTTAGTGTAACACCATTTTGGTGTTGCACTGAGAGTAACTCCGATGTTAACAAGTGTCCATTTTGAGGACAAAAAAGTAAAATGCCCATTTCCCACTCACCACATCCCCAGTTACCTCAAAAGCTCTCCCACTCCCTCAATTTATGTAACTGCATTTTCTTGTATCTCCATCTTCATTGAGGAGCTCCAACCTGCAGAAACTACATTACAGGTGTGATAGTTTGTATTTTTTTTTCCCGATCTGCATTTCTTTTTCATTTCGATTCTATATGTCATGTCTGATTAATGAACCTTATCCATGAATGCTAAAGGCTATCCTTTTTCCAATCGTGCGCGCAAAATCCCATTATCACTTAAGGGCGAAGCCCACGGAGCTCCTGGTTTCATTTGTACTGGGCAACATGACCTAACCCCTAGAACCGCATACTGTGCGGGCTAAAAAGCTCGTCAAGGAGTGAACTTCCCCTTTATCTTTGATCCAAAGATACATAAGTCCTTATCAACCTAAGACCCAAGCACAACCTTATAAAGGAGAAGTCCATTTGACAATTGTGGTCAATGGGACGAGGCCAAGCCTTTAGGTTGTTTAAGTAAGTTGAGTGACAGATCGGCCAAATACAATGAAATACCTATGACTAATCCTTCTCCCTCAGTGTTAAGCTCTATTTGGCTTTGCATTTCATGCATTCCTTTATTTTTTTTCGCCCCTTCTCATTTCACCTCTTTGCATTTCCTCTACAGAAACCAATCTGCAAAAACTCCATAACGCGCATCTCCCAACTGCCAACTTCCATCCACTTCAAATACTCAAGCAGAATTAAAGGTATTTTTCTTTTCCAATTCATATCCGTCTATGTACTTTACATGTGTGATTTGTCGGGTATGTACTTTCCAATCGGTCGGCGTTGATGGTGCATGATTGGTTTCCAAGTATGTTGGGTTACGGAGACGGGCAGTGGGTGGCTATTTGCGGCAGTGTGGTGGCCTAATTTTCAAGATCGACTGTCGTTAGTGGTGTAGGATTGGTTGCCGGGTATGGTGGCTTGCAGCGACGAGCAGTGGGTGGCTATCGGTGACAGTGTGGTGGTGTGGGATTGGTTGCAGCGTATGGTGCGTTACGGTGACGGGCGGTGGGTGGCTTTTGGCAGCGGTGTGGTGGCTGTTGGTTGTTCATGGGTTAAATATCATCCTGCATTGGTGGCCGGTGGTGGGTCGAACATCGATTGCCGATGGTGTTGACCAAGCGAATGATCAGTCAGCGTTGGTGGTAACCGGTTATGGTGGGTTGTAGCGAAGGGCGATTGATGGCTGTTGGAAAAGCCTGAGAGTTTGCTATGGTCAGACCGGTAGTGAGGATTTAAAGTTTTTGGGCTGGGTGGTCGGTGGCCATTGGTTAGTGGTGGGTCATGGTGGTCTAATATGTTGTCTTCGTGGCCACCGGTGGTCGACGGTGGTGGCTACAGTGATGGGGTGGGCGATGGCTGCGGTGGATCAGGTGGCGGCCAGTGCATGATAGTCTGACAAGCTGCGTTACATGTTGGAGACATTGTGGTTCAAACAATATCTGGAAACCTTATGAATGTTCCTGATGTTGCTGAATATTATGACCCTCTCCAATATCCATTATTGCTACCATGCGGGAGCTACGAGTGGGATACTAATAATAGAAACAATGACGGCTCAAGTGTTACATGCCGCGACTACTACACTTTCATGCTACATGTGAAGGACTCTTTTAGCACATTGAAAATATTAATCAAATTCAAAACATTCTCTTAACCCAAACCTACTAATAATTTCTTTTGTTAGATTCGTCAAACTCATCCATCACTTCTGCTTCGTGGTGGACGCTTATTTCAGCAATATGTTGTCGATAATTACGTGAAGCTTGAGTCTCACAGGTTAAGATGGCTACGTCGGCATCAAGAAACTATACGAGGATAAATATATCAAGGTTTATAGGATATGTTAGACATAGGCGAAAATGATGCAGATGTAACTTTTACTTTCCTAAAAGTACTTGAATTAAAATTCCTAGAAAAACACATTCTAATCCATTTACTTATGTTGTAATAGAACATGTTGGTTGACGGACGATATTGCCATCATCATTTACTGGAAGTCCCCGTGACATGTACCAACGCTATCAAGATGCAACGACATTAGTACAAAGACACGGGAAACCATCTATTTTCCTCACCATGACTTTCAACCCATCATGGCCAAAAAATTTCAAAAAATCACAAGATCGTCATGATTTGCTTACTAGGGTATTCCGAGCAAGATACGAAGAGTTGAAGAAAGACATTATGGATAGAGGAATATTTGGCAAGGTGGTTGTCCATTTTTCTGATGTTTGAATTTCAGAAAGGAGGGTTGCCACATGTTCATCTGATTCTAATCTTGCATGAAGATGATAAGTTGCATACCCCTAAAGGTTATGACCACATTGTTCGAGCTGAGATACCTTATAGGGATGAAGAGCCTGAATTGTATAATGCAGTTTTAAGGCATATGATACATGGCCCATGTGGTGTGCAAAGCCAAAGAAACCCGTGCATGAAGAATAGAAGTTGTAAAAAACAATTTCCAAAAGCATTTTCTGCGATAAAAAAATTGGGGGATGACTCATACCCGATATATTGCAGGAGGGATGACGGGAGGTCTATTGCTTTAGATCAACGTGGGGAGGTTATGGTTGACAATCGTTGGGTTGTGCCTTATAATCCATGGGTGCTACTGAAATATGATTGCCACATCAATGTTGAAATTTGTTGTACAATAACAAATGTCAAGTACATGTACAAGTATGTGCACAAGGGTCCTAATTGAGTATGTTTGAAGTTCGTCCAGGTCCTTCTTTCGATGAAGTTAAGCACTTCAAAGATGCAAGATGGATATGTGCACCCGAAGCATTCTGGAGATTGTTTAAGTTTCCCATCAGTCGTATGTATCCATCGGTTGACCGTCTTCAGATTCATATTCCAGGTAGGCAACATGTGAGGTTCTATACTCATCAAACCATTTCTGATGTGCTGGCCAACGATAAAAACAATCGTACAATGCTCACATAGTTCTTCAGATTGAATTGTGAAGACCCAAGTGCAAAGCAGTATTTGTATCGGGAAATTTCATAGCATTAGCGATGGGTGTTGAGTGAAAAAACTTGGTGCGGAAGACGTAGCAACCAAAAGTAATTGGAAGAATATATACAATACCACCATCTGATAGTGAATTATTTCATTTAAGGATCTTGCTTAATCATGTAAGGGGCAACAATCTTTTGAAGATTTACTCACTGTAATGGTGTCACATATCTAACTTTCAAGCAAGCTGCAGAGAAAAGAGGCCTACTTGAGAATGATAATAGTGTCAATCAGTGCATGTTAGAGGCAGCTCGAACATGTATGCCTTCAGCATTACGACTTTTATTTGTGACAATATTGGTATAGTGTGAATCGAGTAGAATACGCCAATTATAGGATGAAATTTATCATTTCATGGTTGAGGATTACCCATCTTCGAGTATTAGAACCAATGTTTATATCACGAACAAGGTTTTTCGAGCTATTAATGCTTTATTGCAAACTCATAACAGTAGTGTTACAGAGTTTGATCTCCCAAGGATGAGAGGAGATTTTGATGATAGTGCCGAAATCCCAAAAATAATACAAGATCAGCTATCTATTGCTATTTCGCAGGAACACTTGGAATCGGTTGGTACACTTAATAATGACCAAAAGTGTGCATTTGATGCTATAATGGGAATGATCGAGCGCAAAGAGAGTGCAATATATTTTGTTGATGGCCAGGAGGAACTGGAAAAACATATCTGTACCGCGCCTTTTTGGCAACAATTAGAAGTGATGGTAACATAGCGATTGCAGCGACATCTTTTGGAATAGTAGCAACGTTATTTCCTGGAGATACAACAACCCATTCCGTGTTCAAGTTGCCACTAACTCCTGAGGCTACATCTATTTGCTCAATAAGCAAATAATCTAATTGAGCTGAATTGTTGAGGTGGGCTTCGGTCCTAATTTGGGATGAAGCAACAATGGCTCATAGGTATGCACTTGAAGCTCTTCACCGAACATTACGTGACATCATTGGTGTTGATCTTCCTTTTGGGGGAAAGGTTGTGGTTTTGGGTGGTGATTTTCGTCAAGTTCTATCGGTTGTGCCAAAAGGTGGAAAGTCAGAAATCATTGATGCGTGCATCACGAGATCATATTTATAGTCCGAGGCCATGGTTCTTCGGTTGAAGGAGAACGTGAGACATAGGAATGACCAACAATCTACCGAGTACTTATTACGAGTTGGAGAAGGAACTGAACCCACTGTTGTTGATGAGATGATTGAGGTTAATTCAACCATGGTTATAGATTGGGAAGGACCGCAGTTGGTCAATAGATTAATCGATGAAGTTTTTTCCAATTTAGATTCGCATGCTAACAGCCAGAGATATATGACTGACATATCACTAGTAACGGCACTAAATGAGCATGCAAATATGTTGAATAAGAAGGTGATCCAAAAGTCTCCGGGGGATGAATGTATCTACTACTCATATGATAAAGTTAAGAATGACGCACATCTTCTATACCAGCCGGAGTTTCTCAACTCTATTACACCCAGTGGTTTGCCCCTACATGTTCTGAGATTGAAAAAAGGGTCTCCTGTTATGTTGCTAAGGAATTTTGATCCAAAAATTGGTTTATGCAACGTACAAGGCGGTTGTGTCGTGAACTTCATGACACCTATATAAATGTTAAAGTTATGACGGGACACCATAAGGGCACAAGGGCATTCTTGCCTAAAATAAGATTGAGAATAATTGATAGTGCAAATCTTCCATTTGAGATGGTTCGTTACCAGTTTCCAGTGCGCCTTAGTTTTACTTTCACAATCAACAAAGCACGAGGTCAAATAATACCGAATATGGGGATCTACCTTTCAGATCATGTATTCAGTCATGGGAAAACTATACGTGGCATTGTCCAGAGGAACATCAAAGGAAGCAACAAAGATATTGATTAAGCAAGGAAGGATTGACAACATGGATACATTATACACAAAGAACGTTGTTTACACAAAAGTGTTACAAGCGTCACGTCTATGAGTACACACCCAAAGAAGATTCACTGGACTATTACTTATAGCCATTATACGCATATTATAGTTTCAATTTATATTATGTCTCTACATTCAATTCAAGGAATATAAAGCTCCTACACGTTCAATATTATAACTGAAAATGCATGAAATAATGTCGACTACTGCATGTACAATGTCAGAGCTGATAAAGACACCTTCAATAATCTTTTTAATTAATTGAATCTCTGTTACACGTGGATAGAATGCAGCAATGGAAGCATAATGAATAAGCCCAAGGTATCAAACAACTTTTAAGTCTAATATTATATAACATCTTACAAAAAAGAAATGTCTAACTATATGAAACTAAACTTATAGGAAAATATGCCCTGGGATGCCCATCACAGTTAGAATGTCTGGATTTGACTTCGGACGAATGGTGTTACGAGAGCTAAGAACACATGACAAGAGCGGTATGTTCACTATTTCTTTTGTCATTAGCTATTTTACATGTATCTTAATACCTTAATATACTTTTCTATGTCTACAGGAATAAGGCAAAAAAAATTGAGTGGGACTTAACAAAGGTGATAAATAAATGATATACTGTAACATGCAACTTCCATACAATCCAAATAAATACTTCTTATAGCATGTTTATATATGTTGGAATACAATATCGAAGATATGAGTGAGACGAAATTAAAAGTTTCAGGTACGCAACTATATAAAATTAGTGTATAGTTTGAGTTCGAGAGGTTAAAACTTTCGTGAAATAATTGCAGGCAATTGCTACGGAAGGAAGACATCGAAGACGTAAGAGTGGTAATTACACTCTTCTAAATGCCGGTACTTGCCATTGTAGTACATTTTTCTAATCCTAGCCATTTTTCTATATAAAATCAAACTCACTATTGCACTGCTTTTTATAGTTTTTCAATAAAACTTGTAGAGAAAGAAGATGCACGTTGCTGAATATAAAATGATATGTCGTTCTTTGACTAGGTAAGAAATAATTTTTTTTGCCATAATTAAAACTTATATACGTGAGTAAGATTGTAACATTGTGATGCATATACTATATTTTGCAGGGCTATGGTTGAAATTTTAGGAAACCAATTAAAAGACGTGGTGGAGAAGAAATATAGTCTAATTATTTCTTTACACAATCATTGGTGTTACTTATTTAAAAGTGATTAGGTTTAATATGCAAATTAAAATAAACTACCTTGAGCTCTGCGATATTATATATATTAACATTTGATAAATATTATCTAACCAGATCTATTACAACTGATACAACACATGACTCGCACGCGCATCGTGTGTGCATGACAACTCGTTTAGTTAAAGACAAGTTAATAATGAAAAAAATATTTGTCGCATGTCCTTTTTTTTTATTCTGAGAAAAAAAAGTAAATTTAAAATAATTTAAAATCTGAATCCGGAAATAACGCTTACAATATTCGTTTTCTGTTTTTAGCAATGATGATAAAAATATTCTGCGTACTTTTATTATTTTCTATTTTCGTTTTAGATAAAATTATTCAAATAGTAACAAAAACACCTATAAGGTGTTTTCAGCTTTAACCCAATATTATAAAAAATAGCTAATTTTTTTTTGGTGAAAAATGATAAAAGTACATGAACGAATTTTCAAAATGAATATGAAAATCCTGAAAATAAAAACAGAAAATAAAAACAGCAAATAAATATTGTAAGCGTACAATTTCAGAGTTTAAGTAACCTACGACTGTCACTACCTCTCTGCTCACAATCGCCACCCATGGCCACCACAATTAGATTTGTCCCATCACCACTCTTGACCCGAAGCTGAGCGCGCGCACACAGTGAGACCCAATTGTCGGCAAAGGTTCTCTATCCTTCTACTATGGATGCTAGCCATATATAGTTCGGAGACTACGTAGTCCAGCTCCAATCAGTCCACCACGCCGAGGTCCGCTCCATTCCATTTCTTTTGATTTCTGACTTCTCAAAATGCTCAATCATTTATTCATTCATTCACGTGTTAGTTTGTTTAGCTCAAAGATTAGCAGAAACTCTCCCTGCTAATTGGTTTAATATACTACTGCTTTATTGAATTGATTATCAGAATAATCCTTAGTGTGTTGGCCTTTCATCGTTCTAGTCCATAAGATTGTAATGACCGTGAAGAATAATGTTGCCCACTTTAATCGTGGAACTGATTACTTGAACCAATTTGGTCCGTCAGCTACTTTTGCGACGACATTAGAAACGCTTGGTCATACTTATTCAGTTTATATGTTCTTGTTTGGTGCCAGAATGCATAAAAGCTCCAGTAATCAGATCCTACTAATTGATGGAGGAGCCGGTAAGTTTTCCCATTTTTTCTTTACTTCATATCTTACGTTATCATTCAGGAAAAGGCCCATGGTGTTTGTTATTTGCAGACAGGATAATGCCTTTCCTAAGACAGTGGTAATGGGGGAGACTAGAATAGGGTTAAATGTTGTTCGATGTAGAATGCAAAGGATTTAGGTTAAGCAGAACTAAGAGTACCATGGGAGCACTTGTGATAAAAGACCTCATTGCTATGGATTTTGGAGAAAACATGTGTTTGGATAGGGGAGAATGGAAGAAAGGCTTTATATACCTACCATAACTATTTTGGGACAAATGCTTTGATGATTATGATCTTTTGTCTTACCTAAGTCAAACGGCATGGCAGATGGATTTTGGTTAGTTCGTATAAGCTATTATTGATTGCGCTAAAGACCTTAGCTGCACGAAATGTTAAAGGGAACCAGATCGCGTGCAACGGTTTTTGGATTGAGGAGCGTCACTCGTATAGCGTGTTTTGGATTCGAGCAGGAGCGGGTGCAAGGTTTGGGAGCGAGATTTCGGGGTGGGAGCGTCACTAGAAGTGGAGGATCCTGCAACTACGCTAAGGACCGTGGCGTCAATGTGAAATCATTAGCAATGAATGCCCTTTGGCCTTTGTTACAAAGAAAAACTTCCTTTTGTGTCATTTTATTATGTTCTTAATCAGTAATCTTTTTGGAGGTAACTCACATTCTTTGTTCCTGCAATTTGTTCCTTGTTTCAGCAAAATGTATTGAGAACTCTAAGCAGAATTGGTGATCGGTCAACCAGTGATGTCGTTGTAAGGCTACGAACACAGGAAGGCCGTGATGATTGGGTATACTGTCACTCCGTCATCCTTATAGAGAAGAGCAAGTACTTTGCCGACCGTTTATCTGAAAACTGGCCCACATGCCAGATTCTTGATTCTCGCAACTGTGTTGAGGTGTACTGCCAAGAATGTGATTTCGACCACCACGTTACTGTCCTACGCCTTTTTTATGTTAGTATGGACAGTTCAGTGACTGACATGTGGAATGGTGTTAGAAATGCTCTTGGCATTCTCCGAGTGGCCATTGAGCTTCAATGCCCACAAATTACTGCTACCTGTGTGGACTATGTGGAAGCAGTTCCTTGGGAAGAGGCTGAGGAGGAGGAGATTTTAAAAACTATACCAGGCTTAGGATCACAAGCTGAGTCGATTCTTGCTCGTCTCCAGCCAGTCAATCCAATAGCTATTGTGAAAGTGTTTCTCTCAGCAATCAGATTTGCCATGTCATCACCCCCTCCAACAATGAATGATCTAAAGACCTCAGCCCAAGAACAGCTTGAATATATGCTTACTGAGGATGATGATGCTCCAATACTAACAGCTGATAACGAGATAAAAGTAGAAGCAAGAGAATGTATGAAAAGATTGTTAATCAGATTTAACAGCCTAGTAGAGTCTTTGTTATGCGAGTCCAAAGAATCTATTTCAAATGCGGAGAAGTTGCAGCCATTTCAATCCTATATAGCAGATTTGTTATGGGCTTGCCAAATATTGGCTAAGTTGGAGATAATGAGGGAACTTGTAAGCCACTGGGTGGAAGCATCAGAACATATTTTGAAGGTTCTTCAGCCGGTAAGTCTAGAGGCAGCAATGCTTGAGATAAAGTTAAAGATCATTGAGGTAACTGCTAAGGTTTCAGAGGCAATAGGGTATGGCACTGTCATTTTGCCAACTGCAAAACGCCTCCACATGGTAAAGGTTTGGCTTCCACATGTGAGGGCTCTAAAGCCTTTAATGGATTCCGCCACAAATGATGTTGAGGATGGTCCGGTACTTAAAATGGATGGTGAGCTATGGCAATCCTTGGAGTCGGCATTTGTTTCAATTATTCTGACATTGCCATCTCTGGACCAGGCAGAAATTCTGAGTGACTGGTTAGGAAACAAGGATATCCGGTACCCAGATCTGACAGAAGCATTTGAGGTGTGGTGTTACAGATCCAAGGTTGCCAACAAAAGACTTGCATATTTAGGGGGCACCCATAGTATGGCCAGGATGCTATGACTTCCTCTTCATTTCATTGCCAACTGATTTAGACACTCCTCTTTTAACCATGACAATTAAATCCAAGATCATCTTTTCTTATTACTTCTTCAAACCA
Organism: Escallonia rubra; assembly: GCA_033065855.1. Taxonomy (NCBI): domain Eukaryota; kingdom Viridiplantae; phylum Streptophyta; class Magnoliopsida; order Escalloniales; family Escalloniaceae; genus Escallonia; species Escallonia rubra. The sequence goes on from JAVXUO010002499.1 coordinate 86,188, forward strand.
GAGTATAGCTAAGAATAGAAATATTAGGAAAAAGGTACAGCGTAGGTTAGCACTTATAATGGTTGGCCCTTCTGTAACTTTTATGATACCGATGCTATGTCATGTCTAGATGCATATTTTGATTTTAATTATGAGATTGATTCTGTTTAACATTAAAACTTCACAATATATATTGCATGCTGCACTTTTTTGAGTTATGTTACAATCTTCTATAACTGCTGTTTGTTGCTTTTAAACGTGAATAGAATTGTATCTTTGGTATGATTGATTTAACTAATTTAAGTAGATATTTAGGTGAAGAACTGTGTCACGGGCAATGCTCGCCTTAGACGCTGTTTAACACTAACTTTCACAGCAAGTCAAATATACAAATTAAACCATAAATCATCTTTGAAGTCGAATGATTGATGAAGATATAGGTCATTCCTGTACGAGTGTAACATGATTTTGAGCTAGCATTTGGATCGTTGCAATACGATGTCACATATGGATTGTTCTCTCATTTCTAGTATCGCCCTGCTAAGGCAGCATCCTTCCTATTGAAGAAAACCGCGTGGCTTTCTTGCATCTGGCCTTTCTTAAACTGTATGCTTCTCTCTTGTTTCATCAGCTATTTCTCTTAAAAATTAGGATCTCTTCTTCGCAACATTTACTCCCCTTTCTCCCAATCATATCATTATCTATTGTATGTGCCGCCGCCATTGCACGACAGTTTCACATGGTAAACAGATTAAATCCAGCCATGAATTGTGTTAATTGAGATTGTTTGTCTGAAAATATCTGTATCTGTGTTTGGCGTGCCGGTCTCTACTGTTGCTTTCTTTTCTTTTTTCCCTCCTGGTACTATATCCTGATTTTGCTTGAACTATTTGTAATATTAATCACCTGTACCAAAGCTATAAATTGTCTCTGACTGTTCATGGTAACTATGCCTGCTGGTCTCCTTGGTGAGAGATTAGTAAGGGTAAGGGTAGGCATGAATGAACTAATATGGACTCTAATACCAAGATGAAGGCATGAATTGCATAATTGCATGCTCTTTTCGCAGCTTTGGGGCCCCCCCAGATTTATAGATTGAACTAATCCTCAATTATTGGATTGTAGAGACGTATCTGGGTGGCCTAGACCGCATTTAGTCCCATGAACAACTACAACAAATATCTCTGCAGCTAGTTTGACCTAAATTGCCCTCCGAGCACCCCTCTTATCCCCATATACCTTACACACCTTACCTGCCCCTCTCTTCCTTTGTTAGGCGTAGTGGGTGCAGATGGTTTTATGCACCCTGATCATGAGCTAAGGTTAAAATAATCTTACCAAGTTGAGGAAGCCAAAAAACAAAACATGCATTATTCTATTGCATAAAAGTAGCCCGGCTAGTAAAGCAAACAGGAGAAAGTTCTTTTGAAACTCTTGCAAAAATGAGGAACCAACACATAAGGGGACACGTTATCCTTATCTGCTGCATCACCATCAAACCATAGCCCTTTTTTGACAAGAGGTTACCAGGATAAGGTCCTTCACATTTGTGGTCCTGAAAATAAATGATTTGAGTTTTATATACAGAAGCCAGTGCTGGTCATCACATATTATTGCTTCTATTTAAACGCGTACGTATCCTTGCCAGACAACTCAGGGCCTAAATTAAGATGTAATTTATAACTTATATAATCAATGTATAGAACTACCTTCCTTTTCCAGTTCCTCTTGTAATGGGATTGTTCAAGTTTGGCCGATTAATAGTGTGAAGCTCTGTATAGTCATATATTCTGGGTCACTGTAGATTACGCCAAGGCCTAAGAGATTGCATTTGAAAGAGGTTAATCGAGGAGATTGATCCACTTTTAGGCCCTAATTGTCATGCAGGAAAGTGAAAATCGTATCATGGGTTCAAAACTCATGCAAACCGATAATCACTGGCAAAACTTTGCGAAGGACGTTTGATGATAGCGCGTGGTAG